>JAOUZG010022948.1:5030583-5048518 GCA_026289955.1 Argiope argentata
GTCTCTTTATGCAACATACATATTATACACATCAGGTCTCTTTATGCAACATACATATTATACACACCAGGTCTCTTCCGTTCCCTTTTTGTTGAATAGACTAGTAAATCACGCGCAACTTGTTTCAACATATTCTGCCAACAGTGCTTTCTTGCAAAATGAGTTTTCAAATATAGGTGAAAACCTAATTAATTCAAGATATTTTGAACGCGACTTTTATTGAGATACATACTTTATATCCATGAAGCCACATCTTTGGAAATCATGACAAAATTAATGTACATCTTACTCATTCCATTCTAAGCATTAGTTTCTGTCAAATATATTTCCTATTGAATAGATCTTGCTTGACTGCTTTATAATTTACTTTGTTTTTGTATTTTTTACTGATTCTAAAATAAGAAAACTCTGAATTAAACCATTAATTAACAACGTAAGTCTCTTTATGCAAAATACATTGACCTTATAATATTAAAACCACAATTCGATGGCTATAGTTGTCCCCCTACTAAAATCCGAGGAGAAAATATCAAGACTTAAGCTTTCACTTTGTATACAATTATAATTCCAGATTATAGAGAATTGTAAAATAATTTCCAGTCATAACTTTTGGTCTAAAAATGCAACACTATAATACACTATATAACACTTGAATTAATTTTATCTCTTAAATGACCATGTAATTATTTTCTTCAGGTAATTGTTAAACTATCAATAAAATTTTTAGCAAAGAACATTTTATGTCCATGAATTCACCATTAGTATTTCTTAAAGAGTTAATAATTATTTGAAAAACTTGGAGTTGAAAGTTTATTTACTTTTATCCAAAAACCTAACTATTTTGCAAGCAATTGATAGATTTTTTTCTTTTCTCATAAACCAAAATTTCAATTACTTTTTTTCAAAAACATATTTTTAGCTATAAAAATGATTAATTTTAGTTGTTCTTCTTGACGGATTAATTTATAATTCCAAAAACTGCAACAATGCATAGTTGTTACTTACGGCACTTGCCTAAGGACTAGCTCCCCGCTGATACAGCAGCAGATTTAAGCCGTAAGGAGCGACTCTTGTTTTTGAAGTAGCGCCAACTAGGGTCAAGAGTACGACTTAACTACACACTCATCACATTCGCTCGCAAGCCCCTTTTTACAAAGGAGCACAGTCACACATCTCATAAATACCATACAGAAAAACAACCATGCCCAACCCGGGATTCGAACCCAGGACTTCCAGAGCACGAGGAAGACGCTCTACCTCTGTGCCAGAAAGCCGGCACAATGCGTCGTTAATTCAATAAAAAGAAATCAATTCAGTCCACTGTTGATGGACATTGTATGCATGCATAAAATCAAACTGGCCCTTATACATTCGTCAAATTAAAAATACATAAAAAAATGGAAAAAAATCATCTCAAATTAAGTTAGAGTTATTTAATTTAAATCAACATCGTGCCAAGTTTTTCTTTTGTGCCTTTTTTCATAAAACTCTCCTACATAAAAAGGAAAGTGAACGGGATATGTGATTGCGATTCATTAATTTTAGTCTGATAATGAGACAGAAATATATAATGCTGGATATACTCAGCGCAATCTTTCATTCAATCTTATATTCAAAAGTTCCTGTTTCCAACTTTCTTCGGAAAGCGTTTGATCAATTCGGCGCACGTAAAAACACCATTAACGACGGCATGTGTATTAAGCTCGGGTACATGAAAACAATTAATAAGAAATTCAGATAGAGACGTCAAGTTTGTTTCTGGGAATCCCAACTCTTCTGTCGTCGGACGGATCATTCCGTGATGCTATGATTCGAAATAGAATATGTTTAAAGGTTATTGCATTCTAATGGACATCACATAATTCCCAAGCTTCGAATTTATCGGCAGTATACATCTCTCTAAACTAAAATAATGTCGTCTATTGACATTTTATAAATATATATCCTTTTCATCAAACTGTTTTTTTGCACTTAAAATATGAAGGAAATTTCGTGATTCGAATATTTAACGCAACGGAATAAACAAAACTTGATCAGAATTAACGCGTTAATCGTCCCAACAACAATAAAGTTGTTTGGACCTGCTGGGTTATGGTAAACAACTGACACATTATACATGACAAATCATAAAAATATTACCAAGATAGTAGTTAGTAAAATTATTTTATGTCAAAGCTTTCAAAAATATTGTTTTTAAACGTGAAGATAGTATATATATCCTGTCATCTATGACAATGCAGTAAAACCGACAGAGTGAAGCGCATTTAATTCAAAATACGAACATATCTGTTCTTGTTTGTTCGCTCTTATTTTCTATTCGCAGGACAATAAAGCATTAATCGCCACAACTACAAAAAAAATTGTTTGAGCCAGCCGGGTTTGGGCAAACAATTGATACATTATACATGATAAATCATACAAATATTGCCATAATAATTTTTGATAAAATTACTTTATGTCAAAGCTTTTAAAAATATTGTTTATAAACGTGAAGATAGTATATATCACCTGTCGTCTATATCAATACAGTCAAACAGCTAGAGGAAAGCGCACTTAATTCAAAATACGAACATGACTGTTCTTGTTTGTTCGCGGGACAATAAATCGTTAAACGTCCCAACTACAAAAAAATTGTTTGGGCCTGCTGGTTTTGGCATACAACTGACACATTATACATAACAAATCATAGTATTATTGCCATAATAATTTTTGATAAAATTACTTTATGTCAAAGCTTTCAAAAATATGGTTTTTAAACGTGAAGCATATCTCGCCTGTCATCTATATTAATATAGTTAAACAGACAGAATGAAGTGAACATGTCCTTTCTTGTTTGTTCGTACTTGCTTTCTATTCACAGCACAATAAAGATAAAAATAATACAGTATAAAACTATTCATGCAATGAAAAAAATTGCAGATTTGTGGCTAACAGAAAAGTCTGGAATTGACTACAATTTATTTTTCCACTGGAACATATAAATAATACACGATCAATAGAGATGGAACAAATCTGTTCTCATCAGGGCACATGAGGAAAGTCTCAAAAATCCCCCACGGCGCTTTTATTGAGAGATTCTACTAGGAATTATTTTGACACGTGTGGATACAGGAAAGAGAATATTAGCTATCTTAAGAGGAAATATCATTGGTAAGTATTTTATCTTTTCTCTAATAGTGTGAGAATTACAGAATCATCAATTTTTTAGAGCGCGTGTCAGAAATAATTAAATGAAAAAAGCAGACTTTGGACAGGGAAATAAAAGAAAACGTTAGAAAAAAGTAACTCGATGTAATTTAAGTTAAAAATTTGTAAGCAATATGGGTAGTTACCAGGAAACAAAAGGAAACAGATTACAAAAAAATACGTTTCTGAGAGTGAGTGAAGGTTTGCTATATCATAAACAAATATCATAAACATAAAGCCAGTAGACTTAATTTGTATTGTAAACTGCGTTTTATACGGCTTATACATTTAAACAGCCTGTATGAACCATCACCAAGTTACAGATAAAATAGCAAATAATTTTTCTTGAAACATGTGCGATTCATACGTCCCGATTGAATACATTATTTCTGAGACGCAGCTGATTCACGAAGCTATTAACGTGTTCAATAATACAATTCAATCAATTTTTAATATTTAGTGTCCACTCTAATCTCAGGCCAACAGCTGGTTTTTAAAATCTTTAGATATAGGCATATACATTCTGTAAAAAATATACTTTTTTAACGAAAAGAATTAAATTTTAAGTTGTTTTGTGAATAAAAATAATACTAAAAAATTTACAATGTCTGTATTTTTATTTACCCACCAGTCTTAGTAGACATATTTAGTAAAATATTCTCGACACACTAACACCATTTTAAACAAAAAAATTCTATGATTAATTCAATATAGCTTTAGCCATGAATTAAATTCATTTCTTTTAATTCACAGATTTCGATTGATGTGACACGGAAATAGTTTAAATTAATGATAACAATATTTCATAATTTTGTTAGGTTTAATTACATTTTTTTTGCATGGATTATCGGTATGCTAAGAATATTTTGCTAAATATGACCAACTGGCTGGGGCATTTAAGAAATGAAATTTAAAGAATCGAAAATGCCCCTGGCTGGGGCATTTTCGATTCTTTAAATTTTTCAGGTATACACAACATAGAGTATAATTCTTAAAACAACTGAAAGTAATTTTCTTTTCGTATTATATCTGTAATGGTCTAACAATATGTTATTGAACTTCAAATTGAGTGGACACAATACAAAATATTGAATCATATGTTACAATATTGTGAAACATATAATGCTATCTAATTTTTATTCATAGTTCTAATTTTTATTCATTTATAGCAAGACAGGTATGAACTCTTGAACTGAATTAGTAATTCCATTGCCTCAAATTAAAGCAAGAAAGTGCCTGGGAATAACTTCATGTTTAGCCTGTTTTGATTCAGCTTGCCATGAAGAAGAAATTTAATCACTACCGATTCGTAGATAAATTTCAGTAGTTGATAATAACATTTAATTACCCTGTGAATGATAAGTTCATCACTCATTTATTTTATCATCTAATATCTGGAAATGACAGTTAATCATTTCTAACTTCCAATTAGTAGAAAAATTTGGATACTTATGTAGTGCAGAAAAACAAACTTTCAACTTTATTTGAACGGAGTTAATGATTAGTTATGGAAAATTTATGCCATTTCACGTGACTTCAACACCACATAACAGACTATTCATGTAAAAATTCACCATACAATAAGATGACTAATTTCCAAAATCTTTAAACAAAAATATGGCAGCTTCTCTGCGACTAGAACTGGTCTATCTATGAAACTTGAATTTCACCATTTTAAGTCACTAACCTCCCATTTATTCTTTGAGTTTTCTCCAGGTGATCACACAAATGATCTGAAGTCATCTTAATGATATTCAAAGCTTTATCGTTTGGTGTGCTTTAGTCACAGAGTGGAACTTATTTTGTTTCAACTGTTATATTCCTTAACAATTCATACAAAATAAGCATAATAAAAAAATTAACATGATTTAACAAAATAAACGTTTTCTAAATATGATTAATGCTATAATAATGATGCGATATGATGATAATAAGAGTGCATAAAAATTAGGAACTTCGTAATTTCTTTAACTTTACATTCATTAACACAAAAAATAGAAGTAATTTTTTATCCTATTGGAAGCATTTTTCCTACAAGAAGTGTACATTTATTTCTAAAGAATTATAAATGGGATACTGGTCTCCAATTTAAGTGAATATCATTTTTATCAAAATACTTAAAAAGGTTAAAAGAATATTAGTGATTTGGATATCTTACTTAACGGAGCAACTCAAGAACTGATCACATTTAAATAAATCAGTAAATTATAATACTTCAATATAAATCATTCTTATCAAACTGTTTTTCTGCTTAAAATGAATTTAATGCAGAAAAAAAGTATGAAAGAAATTTCATGATTTGGATATCATATCCAACCAAGTAACACATGCTTTGATCTAATTTATTCTATCAAATGAAATTTTTTTTTAATAAAGTGAATCCTTTTCGTTTAACTGGCCCTTTCAATTTTGTAATTATAGTGTTAATTTATATTCGACAAACGGTTAGACAGTCTTCTATTGTATAAATTTGACTCAAAATTTGGTAGGAATCTAATAATCTTTGATCGAACAAATGTAAAGTTAAGACCATACACAAAATTTCATCTGCTTTTCTCTAAGAGTTTTTGAGTTATTTATTCCCAAACAAAGACAAATAGACACAATGAAAAAATAAGTTTTTCTGATTCTGTGCATTTTAAAACTTGGAGATTCATCAAAAACTCAAATTCGAATTTTTCGATGATTATAATGCGTTCTTTTGTATACGAGAAAACAAACCGTCCAACTCTTCTATAATTTATTAAATGAATTAAGCTTTAATTTTTATTGTTTTAAACCAATCATTATTTTCTATGAGAATCATTGTTCACTCAATCGCAGGTTTTACTAGAAATTACAATTAAAATAATCTAAAACAGTGATATTCAAAACACAATGAATAAGTTTTGACTGCAAGAAGAGTGGTTTTCTTTATTTAAAATTTATCTCAAGAATATTCCACTAAATGTAACTTGTAGAATAGGGAGGTAATGTACAAATGTTAGAATTCTTAATTTTTCTTCATCAATACATTTATTTGGTTAAAACTAAATAAAATATTGTGCGAAACGTCATTTCAGGTATTTTTCCAATTAGAAGTATATGCAAGTCTGTAAGGTTTAGAAATTAGCTGCGTAAGTAAAGAAAAAACTATTTGCATCAGAAGAAAATAGTCAGATATTTCCAATGAAATAATTTTAAATTTTAATAAAACCATCTTAATAATGAAAATAATTAATTTAGTTTAAATAATTTTTTATTAAATAGCACTAAAATATAAAGAAAACTAAAATATGATACTACTTAATTTCTGGTGATATTTTTGGATTAAAAATATCAAATAACTTGATAGAACTGGAATAAATCTACATACACGGGGTAAATTTTTGATTCAAATTTGATATTTTGATTTGATTCAAATTTCCTTTGATTCTGATATTTTAATCCATTAACGTATGTTAAACGGCTGCACAAAGACAGGTAACACTTGATTACGGGGTTATAGAAGGGATTGTTTAAATCTTATCAAAAAAAAAAACGTGTAAAGTTTTCTTTGCATCGAGATTTTTATTAAAATATAAAGCTATTCCTTTGTGGGTTTTTGATCATTTCTAATTGTGATTAAACTGGTAATTAATTCTATATTCTTTATCACTTCATTGCAATTAATTTAACAGATATAATAATTTCTATAAATTAATCGCAATTTCATATTTTTTATTACATTTCAATTTAAATATCTAGGTGAGGAAAGCATAATTTACTAAAATAAGATTTACTATAATTCATGATTAATTTAACAATCATTCAATAAATCATTCACTACATTAAGCCATGATCTGGTTGCAAAGGATAGCAATAATTATCCACCAACAGGAACAAGTGTAATTTTCCAAGATTAACGAAAAGCTAGAAAACATTTTTGAAAATCCGTTTTTATCAATGCATTAAATGCTAAAAATATACTTCTAAATTATATTTTTACAGAAACAATACTTAAAATCTTGTGTTATTGTTACTAATGGCACTTACCATGGACAAGCGCGCTGATGACTGTCAGCGATTTTAAGCCGCAAGGAGCTTGTTTTTGAAGCAGCGCCAACTTGGGCCAAGAGTACGACTTAGCTACACCCTCATCACAGTCACTTGCACAGTCCCTTTTTACAGGGGGGGATACATTCATACACCTTACAGATAGGGCAGAGAAGAACAACCCTGCCCTAACCCAGAATCGAACGCGGGACGTCCAGATCACTAGGAAGACGCTCACCTTTTTGCCAGAACGCCGTCTAAAACATTATAAAATACATTAAGCGAATACAATAGAGCTTTGAATGGTCAGTAAATATAATTCATGAGTTGAATAGTCAAGTATAGTAACTGAAATAGTTACAGAATTATTTTTTTATTTAATATAAAAACGCTTTAATTTTTAATGTGGTAACAAATTCAAATGGTTGTAATTCAAAATTTTTAATATTTCCAATTTCTTAAGGATCATGATCCGGTGAAGAACTGAAGAAATTTTTCTGAAGTCTTGTCTTGAGAAGCAATGCAATAGATAGGCTTCCTATACGAATCTACCTAATAATAATTTGAGATGAAAAAAATAATAAAGACATCAAATGTGGTGTCAAAAGGAAATAAAACTGAGGCTTTTAAATTTGCTTCATACGTGAGGAGATAAAGGTTGCAGCAGAAAAAGTTATAGTGAATTAAATGTGGCTTCAAAGGGAAATAAAACTAAGGCTTTTAAATTTGCTTCATATGTGAGGAGATAAAAGGAGAAGCAGAAGTGATAAAGTGAATTAAATGTGAGTCTTCCAAGTTTATTTTATATATTAGGAGACTAAGAAAGAAAAAGAAGTGATACAGTGAATTAAAAGAGTCACACAACGTACTTGAGGGCTTATACAGTGTGGACATAATTGAGGGCATACACAATACTGGTATGCCCTCAATATACTTGAGGACATATACAGTGCGCATATATGTGCGCTTGAGGGCATATACAGTGCGCTTTGAGAATCAAGGAATACTTTTACTTTAGCTGTGCTTGAAAAAAGCCATGGTTCAGCTTGGAAAACAAGCTGAGAAAAACCAGTTTCATTAACAAGATGTTTATGATACTTATTTCTATCCTTTAAAACTTGTTTTTTAAGAAGTTAATAATATTGTTTTTAAGGATGAATAATTTTAATTGTTATTTATTATTTATTATAATTATCACGGTGTTTATTACATTACTTTTCGTTTATTATTATGCACTCTTAATTAAAACTATTAAATATCTAATTTTTCTCTGCTATTTTTTATCTTTAATTTTCCATTTCTTTCATTTGCACTTGCTCTAGGCTCCATAATTCATAGTTCGAATTTTCAATATATTCAGCTCAGAATCTAAATTTCATTGTAAAAAAATCTCATATAAGTATAAAACTTAAGTTCCGATATATTCTTTTGTTTATAAAATTCTAAGAGCTGTTAATGACTGATAATAAATATCGAAATCTTAAAATTGCAATGAAATATTGATCATATAAGTCAGAATATGAAAAACAAATAATAATAATAATATTTATGATTCACAAAAAACATGAATGTTTGAGAAAAATTATCTATCTTAAATAATCCTCTTTAGATTATAATTTTTTTAATTAATGCATAAAAAATGCCCGCTACTATTTATATTTTTTCATGTAATGATAAGTTATAAGGTTACTTAATCATAAGTTATGAATAATATGAAAGAGATTTGTTTTATTATAATTGGCATATTAGTTAAATACTCGCTGCCTTAATATAAAGCTGTCTAAGGGTCGAAAATCTAGAATCAGTGTCATGCAATCAATTTTTAATGATGTATTTCAATTTCACGATTTTTTTAGAAATTTGACTTGATTTCCAAGAATTTTTCTTTTTAAAATAGGTTATCATAAACAAAAGGAAAAAATTGTAAACCCGAGATGCTTTTATATCTTAAGAACACGAAAAGTAATGATGGATGCGAAAAAACACACTCAATAGTTTGTTTTTATCAATCAGTCTTCCTACTATTTTTGGAAATTTAACTTGTTTTCTAAGCGAAATTGTATATTTTTCCACAACGAATTTCTCTTCATCATTAATATAGAGTAAACAACACGAATCGAAAGTGTATCGGCTTCAACTGAACGATAAACAATTTGTTTCATTTTTTTATCTATTTACTTTTTCTCAAAAAAGTCAATTACATTTTTTATATAAATCTCAGATATCTGAAACTTAATTACATAAAGGTTGTTTGATAGTCTTTTTAGATCTTTTAATTCAAAACGTCTTCTTATATAACCGGGGAGAAACGCACTCCGACAGTAAAATGAGTTTAGTTAGGATCGGTTATAACCCCCTGAGCGAGAATATAACGAAATCAGAAAAGATAACTCTATAAATAAAGGATATAAGATAAAAAGTCCAAAGTGAAAAATATGCACTATATCATAATCAAAGTGCAGTAAAAAGTTTCAGGAAATTATCCTTAAAATTTTCAGAAATATTTAGGTAAAATTATGAGCTTTTCACGGTTTTTTAAAAGGGCATTCTCCTGTATAATCAGGAAATATTTTCGAGTTAAACAATAACGCAGTAAAATTCAAGCATCAAAGAAAGTATTCAAAATTAATTTAAAAAAAAAACCTGAAAAATGCATTGGTGGTGAAAACATTTTTCAATTTAAAAATGAACCCTTTTTCAAGTCATGGAAATTTCATACTTTTAATCGTAAATATTCCTGCCAATTGGATAAGTAACTCCTTGAAACTTTTACCTATGTTTTTATTATGGTATACCGTACATGTTCATAAATGGGCTTTTTGATAAATTAGCTTTATTTTTTGTAACTTCCTTATTTTTCCGCTAAGGGTGCTGTAACCTTTCTTAATAAATTCAGCATAATCACTTTATTATAGGAATATGTTTCCTCCCTAGCTAGATAACACATCATTTTGAAATTTAAAGAGCTTAAAAGCACTTTATCGATTAGTCTTCACGCTTAAGCATAAATTATCAGAAATTAAACTTCCATCATTTATTTATTTTGCAAAGAAAATATTCAAAGCTCTTAGCAATATAGTGACACTTTGTTTACATTAGTTAAAATTATATTTTATGTTGCTTATCGAACTTTAAAAAAGGTTAAAGACTTTAAAGTTATATAAATCTAGCAATAATTATCTACCCCCCAAGAGTACTATGAGAAGATAATTATTAAAAAATAATTATCTTCTCATAGTACTCTTGGGGGGTATCTCAAAAAAGAGGATGAGTATCTTCCGGTATGGTGGTTGGTTCTTGCCACCGTGATGGATACAGAGACGATGTGGGCTGAATACCTCCCCTCGATAAAGGGATGTACCTCCTACGGGAAGGGTTGTAGGGTGGCTGAACCATAGTGAACCATAGTTTCTATCAGAGTTGCAGTTCGGCTATTCAATTTTTCCGTGTACCTCAGGATGGGCCGGAGTAAACATTTTATGATTATCTTCCAGTAAGAACAAAACTAACAGCTGGATGGACATCTGCAAATGTGTATTATAATCACAATTTTTTTAAAAAAGGCTTAATGGAGCTGTAAAGTGAAATATTCGCAATAAAAATTTGAGAATCATAAAAATTAAATCAATACAATAAAATTCTTCTTCTGAAAGTTTAAAATCGATTAAACCAGCTTTGCATTGCCTCAGTACACAGAACACCATATAAAATTTCAGAAAGCAAAATATTTTAGATGAGTAGCTCTCTTTAGAAACTGAATTTTTTTAAAAAAAAATTTATCAGAATTTTCAAATAAAAGAAATAGGAAAGATTCGTTTTTCACTATTCTACAGCATGAAAAGCACTTACTAAAACCCATAAGAGTGTAATCATTTTCAGATTTCCTTTCATGATCATTTCCAGAATTCTGAAACATTGATTGCTTTTTATGTTTTTGAAGAAAAAGATATTTTTCTTCCATTAACGATAGATTACTATTCTGTAATGTATACATTGAAGAAAATTCCCATAAAAATATAATTTAAAAAGTTCTTTACTATATTCATATAACATTTTATGATATAGATAAAAATAAATCCAGTAATGTTAGCAACAGATGAGTTGAACTTGGGTTACTAAAATTGTTGCGTCGATTTTGAAAATCTTGGTTTTTACAAATTTGTTACAGTTGAATCTTAAGCATAGTTTAAAATTAGTATTGAATTTTTTGCCATGTTTTTTCATTCAAATCTTGTCACTTCATAGAAAATATAGCATTTATTTTCATTGATAGAGAAAATTTTACTGGCACGTCATTTAGAAACGACAAAGAGGTGTTTTTTTAACCGCTCCCCTTAGAGATTTTTTTGAAAAAAACTGCAAAAATCCATCACATTTTTTAAAATTTTCTTATTAAATACTAGGTAACGAAACAAATCAAAATATGTAGGTTTTAAGTTGAATTTTTTTTTTTTTGCAGATGTAAAAGCATTTAGTCTTAATATTAGTATACTATTCCGAGTTATCTCGGGTAAATAAAAAAAGTTAAATATTAGTTTTTATATGATATTTTTTGAAACAAGGAACAATACAAAGTGATACCTGACATTATGTACACTAGTATTTAGTCGACCAATTCACTATAAAAATATTTATAGAAAAACTCCAAAATATTATGGATATCAATATTGAAATTCATACCTGCGTTGGCAGTATAAGTAAAACGAACAGGAGCAGATGGCGACTTCGTTTTTTGAATTGCACATCACTGACGAGCTGCTAACAAATCGTTCGACTCTGAACCATTTGAACTATCGTCTTTACTAAGGCTACATAAGAAGAATCACTTCTGCTATTTTCAATGTCCACCTCTTCATAATCACTACCTGAAAAATCATCGTTTTCGCTATCTTGCATCATCGCCATTATTTTGCTTACTTTCAACGCAATTATCCTTCTTTATGCATTACTAATCCACAAGCTGAAGTATACTATACAATTGAGAAAACACATGACCAATTCCGCCAAAAGAGCCGTGGAACCAAAACAACTCGGCTATCTGCCAATCAAAGTTGAATATTTCCTTTCATTTATTCCAGGGCGAATCAAACCGTGATAAAACAAACTGTAATGACAAATTCTGCTTCGACCGTGTTTTCTCGGGATAATAATTAACTTCAACATATGCGAACCCGAGATAACTCGGGATAATCAGGAAAGCGATTAGTAAGCAAATCTCATAAATGGGAGCTGTAGTCAGAAGATGAGAAATATGCAAAACCACCAATCTATATTATTACAAGATTCCACCGGGTTCGAGTGCCAATTTGGGCATAGTTGTCCTGGGTGCTATCTGTGAGATGAGTGCCATCTGTGAGATGCTATCTGTGAGACTGTGTCCCCTTGTAAAAAAAGGGCTGTGAAGCAAATGTGGTGATTGTGTAGATAAATCGTACTCTTGGCCCTAGTTGGCGCTACTTCAAAAACAAGAGACGGTCCTTTATGCTTATATCTGCTACTGTATCAGCGTGGGACTTGTCCATGGCAAGTGCCATAAGTAACAACACAACAACATGATTACAAATAATACTAACCAAAAATATTATAAAGTACAAAAGATGAATATATATTTACTAGAAACTTTATTAGAAAAGGAAAGAGAAATTAAACACAGTTTTTGAACAATTTAAAATTTTATTGTAAAGAATAATTTAAATTGTACTTAATTCGAGTCTAATGAAATTTAATTATTAACATTAAAATATGTGACATATTCATCTAATTCTAATGCATGTCCATCGTTTTATTATATTGTATCATACATACAATAACAGATGTGTCGTCACTATTGTGTGCTATCAGACGAGTCTGCTTTGATAACTTGTTTGAAATATATGAATCAAATTTGTCCATTTGACGGCATTTCTCTCCTTCATAACTCGCGACTGAAGATATATCAATAATGATAAGTAAGAAAAAAATGCTCCAAACTCAGCAAAATTGTATAAATATCTTTTTTTTTCTACTACACAGTTGATGGTTTGTACTTTTCCCACTCTCAGCAAATATACTTGCCTGTTTGCAAATATACTTGAGGCAGCCTCCAACTCATGAGATAACTCATGCTATAATTGAATAACTATTTATTTTCTTATATTTTTTTAGTACTTGCTGATGTGTTTAGTAAAAGAGATGATTTATTCACTTACTGTATTTAACGATATTACTTTGGTTTTAATGAATTGGTAGTTCACAGTTGAATCATTATTTGTAAAAAGACATTTATCATTTCATAAGAGACAACTGCGTAAACTTCCGGTCAAAAATAAATCGGAAAAAAATAAAGAGATTTATGAAAAAACAAATCACAACTTATTCACTAGAACTATGCTACAATCAATAATTTAGTTTGACAAAGCATTTTTTTTTGGGGGGGGGCTCTTTCTTACCCTTTTTGCCTGATCCCGTTTCCGATGGCTTTTTTTTATTCCTCATGGTAAAATCAGCATAAAAGATAATTAGATTTGAGGCTGTACATGCAGTAAAGTCTAGATCGACTGAAATGAAGGGGATGGGGAAATCATAAATTGATTAGAAGCACTGTGGAGCGATATGGCAATAGAAGCAGACTGTGTGTTGAAGGCTATAATAACTGCTGATATTATTATCCCAATAAAATCTTTTTTTATCCTGATAATACCGTCTATCTTATTACTACCTATTGATGCTGCAAAAAATAAAAAAAAAGATTTAAAACATTATTCAGGGTTATTTTCTAACCACATCTAACATGTTTTGCTCATCTCATTTTTGGTACAGCTCCATTGTAAAATATCCAATAAATTTTATTGACCTTTCTTTTTTCGTTCAAGTTTCGTTCAATTGGCTATTCACCTGAAAAAAAATTAAGCCTCCAAGGCTTTTGAAAATAAAAGAAAATTTGGCACTTCATTCCATTTAAATCAAAAATCATTAAGTTGGATTTCTATAATTTGTTATGCTGATTCAATAGTATGTAAATAACACAGTATGCAATAAATAACTCAGTTTTATTTTATTCTATTAATTATGCAGTGAAATATATTTTTAACGCATCGTCTACAACTTAAACTTACATTCGCTAATCCTTTAAGAAAGTGCTGTTGTAATAAGTTCTCGGAATATCCTTCTTAAGTGCACTATTTCCAAGAAAAGGTAACACAAGTAAGAAAAATATTTAAATTAAATCGAGGAATATAAGAGTGGACAGCGATGGAATATTTATTACAAACGGAAGGGAAAAAATTCGAATATTTATCATCCGTGCAGCGCAAGGAAGTATTCATAGAAAGTTCCGGATTAATGTTTTCTAGACAAGTTTTTACAAACTTTCCTAAGTACAGACGGAACAAAAATGAGACTAAATTATCAGGATATGAGCTGAATAATAAAAGATGATGAGAATGTATTTCAACCTATGGTAAGAGAGACGGCGTCGACGCCATGCAGATAATAGCAATCATCCGCTTTGGATATTAGTGAAGGTTCTTCTTTCAAGTGGTTTAAGTCAAAATCAACTCATTTGATAGTCATAAAGCGTATCATCATCTAAATAATTTGACCTTTCCTTTTGATGAGAACTGATTAGGCTTACTGCATAAATATGCTTGCTAGAAAGCTCAGGTAATAATTTTTTGCGGTTATACATTGTGGTATTGAAGGTAAAAATGCTTCAGTTTCTGCTAATTGGCCAATAGCAGACTTGCGCCATTCCAACTCCGACTGCTTCATTTGTTTCTGTTGTTATGTTTCGACTGACAACTCCTTTTGGATAATTTGATATGGTGAGATTGTTATGACATGCTTCGGAAATTAAATTACATGGTAAGCGTGAAAATGAATATTCAGATGGTCATTTATGCAAGTATCTATCAATCATTCCGTCCACGGTACACACTTTACTATTTATGGATATTGGATCGCAGGCATTGAGAAATCAAAGATAGATCTGAGATAATAAACCGAATAGATGCTTCACAGAAATATTATCTACTCAAATAAGACCTTCTTGAATGTCCTGCTCTTAAATTTAGGAGTCTAAAACCAAAAGAAATGGTCTTCAAGTAATAGAATTGAAGTAGTAGTAGAGGTTCTTAGATTTTTAAAAATGATCTGTGTCTAACAACGAAAAGGTTTAGTTTTAGGTCATAAAAATTGTTTTTATCGTTTAAATTTCTGAAAAAATTGCAAAGATGTTTGTCTCTAGATTAAATGTCTATCGAAAATTTACCATCCTTCTTTTCATTTAAAATTTACTGACCTTCTGGTGCAGAAGGTAGCTCATTCCGGGTTCGAGTTCCGATTAGGGCATGGTTGTTCTATCTGTGAGGCGTGTGAATACCCCTCCCCGCTGTAAAAAGGGACTGTGCAAGCGATTGTGATGAGTATGTAACTAAAATAGCACTCTTGGCACTAGTTGAGGCTACTTCAAAACAAGAGACGCTTATTTCGGCTTACATCCGCTGTTGAATTAGCGAGCTTGTCCATGGCAAGTGCCATTAGTAACAACTACAACATATTTATAAATTAATTTAGAGTTTAGAACAAATACGAATTTATCTTAGAGAAATCGGGTTAGAGTAGATGGGAGGTCTGTTTTCTATTCTTGGGTTTTGGAAAGCTGGGAAAATTGTCATAGAACGATGAAAAAATTTTCAGTTAATTATTAAATTTAACTCTCGAAAATGAAAAATAGTAATTTTAGTAATTGTTAATCGAAAATGTATCAGTTCTGTTTAAAAAATTTAGTGATCTGTTCATAAATTTTACAAGCGTAAACCTACAAGAAATTTTCAGTGATGAGATCTGGGCGAAATATATAAGTAATCGAATAAATATTTCTGGATTTCTGTATCAGAAAAGAGGATAAAACAAAAAGTCACTAGATCTGTCCCCAAACAAATTCGTGTCATTTTGTTAAGGAACACTTTACACATCTAACAAGTCAATCGTTCCAATCTGATAATTGCAGATTGCATGGCGATGGAAGTTTAAAAATTGAAGTGCAACTAAATTAATTGCCGTCTTGGTCATTAGACAATAGACCAGCAGCACAATACATTCGTCCAACTCCTATCCGCGAAATGTAAAAATGAAACGGTATGTCAGCCAATCAGTTATATGACTGTAGTAAAAATTAATTTTTATTTTAATTATAAGGGATAACAAAATTTTATTTTCAAAAACATTTTTCGTTAAGTATCCATGTTTAACATTTTTAAAGCACGTGTAATTATCTTAACCCCCTTCATTCAAAAATTAATATTTGTTTGTTAAATTCCAATACTGAAAATGGTTATAACAATTCATTTTTAAAATTTTAATCTCATGAAAATCAATTATTTTGTCATACAAATCAGTAATTTCGCCTTATTAATAAATTTCAATTTTCTTCTTTTACCTATTTGCATTTAACCTCTGTTGTTGGCTTGACAACGATTAATGACTAAAAGAAGATTACTCTGATAATGACAAATGGTAAATATCATCCTTTTTCGGAAAAAGATTAAAAATCAATTTATCGTGGATTATTCTTTTAAAAAAAATTGAAGATGACTTTTTTTGCCATTAGTCTTCAAGCATGTAAAAAATACGACACGATTCAAATCCGTTCTTTAGAAATATTTCATTAGCTATTGACAACAAAGCTTAGGAATGAAAAAAAAGTGTAGCAATAACTTGTAATTCAGTATCTCCATCTGAGTTCAAAGAGTCAAAACAAGGCATGCGAATACCTTGGGTATATGTATCATAAAAAGTTCTTTTTAAAGATCGAAATGATGAAGAAAGCACTAAAACGTGATCCTACAACATCGGCATTGCCTCAGCGGATATTTATGTTTCCACCCATTGACCCTTAGAGAGCCAACCAACTTGTATTGTTTCAGGTTAATAAAATATTGCGCAAAATGCCCTGTTATTCAATTGGCGTCGGTTAGATCTGTAGACTATCGACTAGTTTTTGAGACCATGTAATGAATTGCGTTTTGATTGCAATCTCAAATGAAATCAATAAAGAAATATGAAAGAATTTTCGAGTGAAGTGTTGATATGGATAATAAACTCTTTTATATTTAAGTTTGGATTATATTTTGCATATGTTATTGTTAAGGTATGTGATTCGTTAATTCATAGATCATAATGGGTTTTTCATGAAATTATAAGGCATTCTCTAAAATAATTGACAGATATGGATAATTGCACTTTGATAGAATTAAACATTTATTTGTCGGAGTAGAAATTAATTTCAATCCATTAACATCCAATTTTATTTAATGATAAGATAAGATATCTTAGTAAAGTTACTATAACTTAGTAAAGTTACTATAAAATTACTATAACTTTCATACAAAGTTTTTAAATTAAGCACACAACGTTTTTAAAAAAGAAAAATCACTATAAAATAATAAGAAATCATTTCAGTTATTTCAGAATACATATGTATCATAGTTAATATAATCAAATTCGTGATATTTTGGCTCCAAAATCTGATTAATGTATGATACATTCTGGTCAGTAGCGGATTTCCGACTTTTGGGAGCTGTAGGCCAAAGGCAAATCAACTGAAAAATGTTAATTGCCCAATTACCAGATAAATAAATTTGTAAATAGTACAAATTCTGATAAATATATTAGGAAAATATTAGTAATTCCCCTAATGAAGTTAGTAAGTTTCCCGTTTCATTGTGGCTTCTTATTTATTACAGAATCGAAATAA
>JAOUZG010022948.1:5048528-5059880 GCA_026289955.1 Argiope argentata
AGTAATTCCCCTAATGCCGTTAGTCGGTTTCCCGTTTCATTGTGGCTACTTATTTATTACAGTATCGAAATAATTAATATTGCGTATTTGCAAGTGTGCCGCATAACACAAATAATTAATTGGAAAATTATATATTTCGAAAGATTGCTAATGTCATATTATTATTATTATTATTATTATTATTAAATTTCCTTCCTTTTTGAAAAACTGCGTCTTTCTAAGAATAACAATTTTCTCACAATTTATTTCTAATGATTTTCATTTATTAGCTCTAAATTTAAAACATTTCCTCAAGAAGAAAAAATTTCCAATGATCTGCAACTAAGCATCTAGTCATACATCGGAAAATTTAACTTCATATTCAGGTGGCCTTCTGGCTATATTTGTCTTGAAACGATGATATTATATGAAATAATTAAATTTATTAATTACTGATCAACAATTTGCATTTATTAACAGTAAATTTAAAACATTTTCTTAAGCGATAGTTGATGCAAGATGCTAGGGGCTGACACATAACATCTCGGCATATAGCATAAAATTTAGTTTCATCTTTAGAGGGCATACCAGCACCTTGGTCCTGTGGCGATAATATATAAAATGACCTCGTTAAATAATTGTGTGACACCAATTTTTAAATAAAAATTTATTTTGTATATATTTTGTGTTTGTGTATAAAAGATTTTTTAAAATAAGAATTATTTTTTGTTGTAATAATATAAGTTTAATGGTATTTAATTTTCTTTCCTTTTCAAGGAAAATCTTAATTCATGATAAATTTAAAGTTTACTTGATCCGTTTTTTATCTCTATTTATATACAACTTATCGATAGCAATAAATTATTCTGATGTTTATCGTTATTCTAATGCTTATTATCAATGCATTTCCGATCATATTTCATAAATATTTAAATGTTTCCAGTGCAGTAATGTTACTAATCAAGAATTATGCTGCAAATATTTCTAAAATTTTTCTGTATGCTCAGATGGAGAATCTAAAATAACTGATCCAATGATTTCGTTAAAATCTCTTAAGATTATTAACGATCATAACTGCAAGGAATGAAGCTAAAAATTTACTTTCGCTCATTTCCTTTCCAAACCATTTCGCAACTCTATATTTCTTCTAGGCACAACTTTCAGGAAGTTAGAACACATTTTATTTGTCATCAATTTGTCCTGTCATAACCCTTGAACGTTCACCTAGCATGCTTGGCCAAGAATTCGAACAACAGATGACGATTAGGCGATACAATATGGAGTATCACTTCAAAATCAAGATTCTTCCCCTGAATCTTCAACTATGAGTGTAAGATTGTGTTCACTTCGAATCTTGGCACTCCCTAGAGAGAAGTATTTGGTAGAACGTGACACTCGTCATTATCCTTTCTTTTGCTCTCGTTTACCCTGCAGGCAGATCAGGGTCATCGTCACCTCTTCGCTTGGCTGCTCGTTCTTTGCTGTTGGCCACCGTGAATAGCCAAGGGCAGCTTATTGCTGTTTCTTTGGGGGTTTCTGACGCTAGTCTGTCCATTTCAATCTCACAGACCAGAAATCAATTCCTTGCAGATGCGTTTCTGGATTATGAACAAGCGTGCTTTTTCTTTGGATTTTCTTTTTTTCAAAGTCGCGTTCAAACCTTTCTTAGGACGAGTCTGCTTTGCCACTTGTCGAATAACCTTTTTTTTTTTTTTTTTTTTGACTTTTTGAAACGATGCTACTTCCAGGTGGTGGAGCATACTTTAAAAAAATCCACAATCAAATGTCATTGAAAAATTAATGAATTTTAATTTTTTTAAAGCTTTGTATTTGAAATGGATTTCTTGTAGATACTTTTATAAATTTCCAATGTCATGCTCAAATTCTTTCTTGAGATAAGACTTGAATTCGTTCTGTTCTTTAAAATTGCACTACTGTTAGATGGTGGGAAGAACTCATAAAGATCCTAAAAACTTTTTCAACAAAATCATTGATGTTTAATTTTATCGCTGTGTAGTTGAAACTGTTTCTCTAGCAATATTCAAAATAATTAAAAAATGGAAAAATTTCAGTGGTAAGAGCATTTTCTAAAAAAAAACGAAGACTGTGTAGAAGGTGACAGAGAGTAGATATCTATTTTTTTGTGGGTGCTTTTCAAATTTTGAGAGCGAATGCATTTCCTTTTCAAACTTTTAAGATTGTATTCAACCTTTTTTTTTTTTTTTTGAGATGAGTATTACATTCATTTCGTCTCTTGTAATATTGTCCCCAAGATTTTCAGATATTACTTTCATACAGAGGAAACATTCAAAAGGTTTCAGAAATAATTTTCGCGGCAAAATAGCTTATTTTTTATCTTGCAAAGGTTTTTCTATGCATATTTAGATATGTTTCTCTTGTGATAGTTAAAATAATGAAGATTTCTCTGTGCATATTTAGATATGTTTCTCTTGTTATAATAAAAATAATGAAGATTTCTCTATGCATATTTCGATATGTTTTTTGTAATATTTAAAATAATAAAAATACAAAAACAAATTAATTAAAACTAGGAAGATGAGATTCCTAGACTGGATTTTTAAAGATTAGAGATCACTTTTATAAAAGTGTAAGCAAAAAAGCATTTTTTTTTTACAGATTGAATAGAAAATACACTTTGCTAATAATGTATGGCATATGACCTTCATAAGCTGGAAATATATTCTTTGCTAATGTTTTTCACGTTTTATATAAAATGTTACTTTATATGAAACATTTCGTTCAATATATTCATGAAATAAATTCATGCTCGTCATTTTCCTTCAGTAGTTGATCTTGTCTTCTGAAACTGCTTTGTCATTTCATATTGTCTGAGAAAATGTAATGCTACAAAATTAATGATCTTATTCAAACCAGACTTTCGTTTTCACATAGTTGGGTTTGCATAACATGTGACGCTTTAAACAATTAATAAAGATTAAGAGTTTGAATAATTCTAATGATAAGCACGTTTTGTAACACCATTGAACGACCGCATGGGATTCTCATCCATTGGAAGTATATTCCTCTCTGGTGCTTTTGTGGATTATCGACAGAAGTTTTTTTTTTTTCTTTTCTTTTTGTGTTCGCTTTTCAACATCGATCGATCTTCTCAGCAGATAAATTTCTCTTCAGCACTTTGTAGCCCCGCTTTCGATGTTTTTTTAAATCTAAATGACCTAAAAATAATGTAAAAACTGAAGAAAAAATTGCACATCATTTCCTAAAATTTTATAACTCAGATTTGATGAAGTTCTATTTTTTTCGTAATTGGGTCTTTCTTAAAGTGAGCCAAAAACTCGAGTTCCAATTTTGTGACAATTACAATTATTTCTTCTCGCACACGGAAAAATAACGATGGCACTTGCGGTTATACACCATTAGCAAACCAAGCATAGTGGTCTGAAATGTTGTTGTTGTTGTTATTATTATTATTATTATTATTATTCATTGCCTATTTGCAGGCTTTAACGACCAGCTGGTACACCGGGATTAGGGGATGATAAAATTTTTAAATATATATTTTAAGAAGTTTGCTCTAGGTGGTTTCTTCAACAAAGTACTTTTAAGTTTCAAATTCTATGAACATGTAATATTTTGAAGATTTACATCATTTCGCGATGCATTTCTTAATTCTGTGTCGTCTCATCTAAAATTTGAATTCTAATGTCAAAACGGAAACCTCAACAAATACAAAATAATTTCTTGATGAAGTTAAATATTTTTATTTGGAATCTTTAATATCGATAATAATAGATGCTAAATTTTTTAATTAAATATCTTATATAACTAGTAGCTATTTCAGTAAGATAAATAATATAATTAAAACATAGAATTCTTAAGTCATTCCGTTCACTTTACAACGCGTTTTTCTTAATTTTCGGTATATCCCTCAGAATTTGTAAAAATATGTATACACTATTTTAATGTAACCTAATTTCTAACCTAGAACAATGTAATATTTGGCATATTTTTTTCATATTAACAGCATTTTAAATTTGAATTTAAATCTTTCACAGTTTCTTCTAAATATATTTTTCATCTGCCTTCCTGAAATCTGTTTTGCCAAATAATGATTCATGTTAAAAATATAATAGTAATTCAGATAGCATAACAAAAAATATATATAACTTTAGTATTAGTGACTTTTATAAACAACTTTAATCTTCGAGAATTCTTGCGTCTTCTTTTTTTCTTTTGTATTATCATTTCTGATAAGTTTAATATCTGTTCAGAATTCTTATGATTCTTGTTGGGAAACATATTCTAAAATATTTTTTAAAAATTAATAAAGTATAGAAAATTATTGAAACAGTGAAAAATTGACATTATTGAAAAGATAATTTTTTGAATTTTAAAATGATGTAAAAGTCATTGTTTCAAGCAGTAATATTTTTAGTAATTAGCGTGAAAACATGACTAAATTATTTCTTTAGCAATTTTTCTAATTTAAATTTTCTAACATTTGCTCTAAAGCGTATATTTTCTTTCTTTTATGTATGTGCCAATTTTGATAGCTATAGATCTAACAGTCTAATCTGTAAAGCACCACCACACACACGTGTTGCACGCACACACACACACACACATTCATCTTTATTATAAGTAAAGATATAATAACAGAAAATAGAATCTTTCAGCATTTTTTACATGCAATACAGTGTTTTTTTTTTTCATTATTTAAAAACTCAGAGGATTATTCAATAATGATTTCTCGAGCCCAATGCAAAAAATGCAGAGCACAAAAATAAGAAATCAACTTTTTAAGGATATAAGAAAGATGGTATATTTTTTAAAATCAGTTATATTACATTAAAGAATAGCAGTGCTTAAAGATAGACGCACTTTTTCAAAATTTAGTCATTGCTTTTCGTTAAATAAAATTTTAATTACAAATACAACAAATTTCAAAAAAATATATTGAAAGCATAAATTAAATAGGAACCTGGACGTCAAGGAGAAAAACCCTTATTTCATATTTTCATCAAGAATAATAGAAATATTACCAGAAACATTGAAAATGATTTGAAATAAAATACATTTGAGTGTTTTTTTAAACATTGATTCAAAATAGAAAAATATTGCGAAGTAAAAAATTTATATAACTATAGAAGATAATCTCTTGAACTTTAAGATGATAGAAAAATTTTTTTTGGTATATTATTTTAATTTGTCAATGAAAATTCATCCAATCCTCGAAGGTGGAGATGAGCTGAAAGATTGCTTTGAGATGCTGGAAAATCTTTAATGAACAATAAATACTGATGCAATATCTTTAAATCAGTTTATCTCAAAAGATTCTTATTTGGAAAACAGCTGTTCATTTTCCAGAAATATTTTCTAAGTCGCGAATAAATGCAGTTTTTCGGTTATTATTTTTATTTTCTTACGCCGTGTTCAACCTATTCCAAAGTTTTGCTTCCGTTTTGTCGCATACTATATTAAAATGAAATTACTTATCAAATGTGGAAGGTTTTTCAGATTTCATAAAAAACTTTAATCACAAAATTAATTACTTTAAGCCTATCAAACTTTTTTACAGATAGTCCGTTCTGTATCTATTGTGATATTTCGAATGAATTACAAATGGAAATACTCGAGTGATTCAGATGATAAGCACGTTTTAGTAAATCAGCAGAAGACCGCCGTGACTGTCAGAACGGAAGCAATATTGACTAGCTGATCGATTATGCTGTTTAAAATATCATCCATCAAATAGTTGATTATACTCTTTAATAGACGTTTTCAATTAAATGATTTGTCGCATAATTTATTTAGATTTGATACAGTAGTCAAACACAGTAAACTAGCTTCTTTCAACTGTGTATATATTTCCATACTTTATGAACTTTAAAAAACATGTAAAATGCCCCGAAATTGACTGCATACACAAAGACCGAATAAAAAAACTTGGAAAACGTTTGACAAATTGTAAACATCTATGTGATTTAAACAGTTTCACGGGAATTTCTACACTAGTATCAAATTTCTCCAGGCAAAGAAGAAGAAATTATAAACAACCATTCCAAAAAAGAAATATGACCTCATAAAAAATAAACACGATAGGTAGAGAAAAAAAAAGAATGGCTAAAATTATAGATTCGAACGGAGCCAATCGTATAGATATCTGGCAGAGGCAACATGAACTTTGTGGTGTATTGGCATCGCCTGACGGACTGGAAAATAACAAAAACCGGTACCATTATGAAAAGGGGATAAAAAAACGAATGCCATTTTTTATGTCGGCACATCATTTTATGTTTTTGTTTTCTGTTTCACTGGAGTCATTGAGATTCCCAGACAATTTCTTAGACATTTTTTATGAGCTGAATATCTGCAAACAATTTTTCAACTTAGCAAATGGGAAAGTTAATATTTAATGAACGATAAGAATATGATTATTTATAGTATTTATAAACAATCATTAAAAAATTTCCATTGTGCTACAACATTTAGGATTTTTATCTATAAATGTCATAAAAAGTTGTATACCAAGTATCTAATCTTAGTGTGGCTCCAAAAATAATTTCTTAACCGTTATTATTATGCGTTAAGTTCCAATTAAAAAAATATTTTAAATGACGTAAATAATTAAATGTATGTTATTTCTTTACTTATATTTCTGAAAAAATTATGACCATAAAATGGAATGAGATAAATAAATTTTATTTTACTCATGGGTTTATAACAAAAATTATATATCAAAGAAATATACTAGATCACCTTTATTATACACACGATTTTATCACCAGATTTATATATCTACTTCAAATTTTGAATTAAATCAAAGGTTGATTGACCGTGTTGCCCATATGTAAAAGATATGTCAGAAATGAAGAAAGTTTGATAAATAAAATAATGTTTATACTTTTGATACTATAACTGTAGATCTGCACACAATTTTGGATTTACGTTGATAGAAGAGAACAGGGGAAATAGCTTACAAGATACTCTTCAGCATACAATGAAGTGTACTCAAAGGATGCTATACCATGGAAGCATAAAGAAACCTCAAGGAAGAACACTCTCGGCTTGCTTATTTTAAATTTGTTTAACAGTTTTTTTTAAAAAAAGTAATATTTCAAACAGAATACATAATTAATTCCCTGAAAGCTGCATCTTCAACTTTAAAACTCGAATATAGCATAGAAATGCTTTAATTTTAAAATTTTAAATAGTTCTCGGTAAATTTTCATAGGAACGTGGATATTTTTAAGCCGTTTTTAAAAGTAGTATTTTTAGCTATTTTTCAGTACCAATATTTCTTATAATTTATTATGATTTAGTGAATGGCAGTGATTTAGGCCCTTCTTCTGACTTAGAAAAATGTATTGGTCTGATGCTTGCAATTCTGACGTCAAAACCATCATTTTTTAAAGTCAGACTGTATTAGTTTTCAAACATGAAAGTTGGCAGGAGCTTTAAAGGCCTTCCATATCTTCCGATAATAATAATTAAAAAAAACTTAACTTTTCTATGAGTTTATGAGGAATTACATGGTTAGGAAAGGAAACAACTGTTTATTAGATTCAATAATAATTCATGAGCGAGAAAAGGTTTTTTTTTATTATTATTAGAAAATGTAGTAATGCTCAAAATAATGCATTTTTATTGAAGTACACAAAATTGGGAATTTTCAATTTTCTTTAAGCATTTCATTCAGATTTTAATACCATCGAAGCTACCAGAGAAAACTGTATGTTGTACAGGGAGAAAGTACAATGCCTCTATATCAGTCTATTGCCAATTTTCGGTCGAGAAAACATGGTGAAATAAAGAGCTATTGGAAAAACTTCATCATGAAATAACCAGAAGATTTTTTCAAAAATTTGAAAATTTAAAATAAATTTTTGAAATATTCATGAATTAATTACTCAACCCAATAAAAATGTGACTATAATTCCAGAAAAAAAACGCATCTTATTCAATTTTTAGTGATATCAACTTTCCATTTTGAAGCTGAAAGCAAGCTATTATGGTTGAGAATTTGAGTCCTGATCAGATGAAGATGGCAATATGTGGTCATCAAATACTTTTCAGAGCATTCACTCCAAGTCAGAAGGAACACATTTGTTTACTGGGGTGATTTATATCCCGGAGGGCACCTCGTATTTGAGGAAGAAAAGCTTCTGAGATGATACTTGGTTTTCGCCAACCCTGTGGATACACGAAAAGGTGGTGTTAGGTTCCACCCATCGAATATACTTCCTTAGGGAAGGTTTGCATTGTGGCCGGCGATGGCCCTTAGGACTTATTCACAGTTCCTGCCAGAGTTGCTGTCGCGATGATCGGATCATTCAGGTTTATCTGTCAGCCTTAATGTCGGGTCGGAGAATCAGTCTATGACTTACTAGTGGATTGAGCTTGCACTGGGTCCCGAATGCGAAAAATGTAGGGTGAATCCTGAAACCTACCATTTTCTAATGTATATTAAAGCTACTATTTCTATATACTCCCCAAATACTTAATAATATTAAACAATAATTTAAGGTATCGCACAATAGTTGAAAAATTGTATAATTTTACATAGCACTGCACAATTTTAAATAGGCTTCTCGCTCTAATCGTGTCACAGTAGCTAATTTCAAATTTCATATTCCCGTACAATAGATTATTGTTTTTGTTGGGATGAAACGAATGAAATATCATACCAGACTCTCCAGCCCGCCCGTAGGCACACGGATTTAAACCATAAGACTTGAATGACCGGACCGCCGCAACAGCAACACTGTTGGGAACTATGGTTGATCCTAAGGGCCCTCACCGGCCACGGTACAATACTTCCCATAGGAAGTACTTTTTTTTATCTTGTAATAATATCTGCGTAATCACGCTTCTAACTTTATTCCGACACATTCTTCCCGCGAACTGCCTAACATGAAGCTGTGTGATAAACAGACAATACCTGTACTCTTTTCTTTTCTATGCTGAATAAATGTGTTGTCTTCAAGAACCATTCAGGAATGTATTGAAAATTAACAACAGTTTTAAAAAATGTACCGCAATTAAAACTTTCATTAAAATATCTTCCCTGGCATAGAAGTTAGAAATGATACATCTTGTTTCAGTTGAATTGAAACATCCTATATTTATGGCTTTAAAAAATGGATTGCGACCTAGACTTCCTGTGAGAATTTTATTCTTATCCTTATCTCCCCTCCAAGGTGGTACTAAGAATTTCGAATCACCCTGTATACTTCGTATACAAAAAAAAGTAAAAATAATGTTTTTAAACAGACTCCCAATATAGTTAGTCATTTTTTTTGCAAAATACTCTTAAACAAACAAACTGCTCTTCTTCGATGAAAACTAATAGAGTTATGATGGTTTAAAAATCGTTGTTTTAGATTATTTTTAACCATTTCAGGGCTACCTCAAGAAAAATCCACAAATTAATTTATGAAATTTCCTTGAGGATGTCAGCTATTGTCTTACACTTCGTAGCTCCATAATTCACATTCTCATTTTCATTGAATAATGAAAAAAATTCTTCTAAGTACACCGAAAATATATAGTTAAATATGATTAATAAGGTCGATAGACTCAATAAGAATT
Source organism: Argiope argentata (assembly GCA_026289955.1). Lineage (NCBI taxonomy): Eukaryota > Metazoa > Arthropoda > Arachnida > Araneae > Araneidae > Argiope > Argiope argentata. The sequence continues at coordinate 5,058,081 of JAOUZG010022948.1, forward strand.
TGAAAATAATGCCTTTTACGAATATATTATTGATTGAAACAACTTCGAAAACGGTTCTTGTTGTTGTGTTGCTACTAATGGTGCATACAATGGATAAGCGCGTTGACGTCCGTTAGAAATTTTGAGCCGATTGAGCGTCTCTTGTTTTTCAATAGCGCCAACTAGGGTCAAGAATACGACTTAGCTACATCATGCGTCACATTCGCTTGCACAACCTCTTTTTACAGGGGGGCACATTCAGACGCCTCACAGATAGAACGCAGAAAAACAAACATGCCCGAACCGGGAATCAAACCCGGGACACCCAGATCAAAGGGAAGACTCGCTACCACTAAGACAGGACACTGGCATACAATTCTTTAAATGGTTTAAAGTATTGTCCCTATTATATGTCTATATGTCATGGTTTAGAATATAGGTATTGTGAAATTATTAGAGTGCGCATTCTCTACAATATTAAGCAATATATTGTGCTAGTATATTTAATACATTTTGATTCATTATTTAGCTTTTTTGTAGCAAAACAGAATGAACTCTTAAACAGAAATGGTAATTCTATTATTTTATGTTAATAATAAAGCAAGGAAGTGCCTGCCATCAGCTTCATACTTAGCCAGTTTTGATTTATTTAAGAATAAAAAATAAATTTAATCACTATAGATTCTTAGATAGTCTTAAGGGTTGGTAATAACATTTAATTATATGGCGACTAGTATGCTGATGAGATTCATCAATTCATCACTCATTTATTTTATCAGCTAAAATCTAGTATTGACAGTCTGCATCATTTATAATTTTGTAATAGCAGAAAATAGCTTAGATACTAATTTTATGTTGAAAACTTTCAGCTTTATGTGTATTTACTTTTATCAACTTCATATGTACATTCGCATAACAGACATAACTGTCATAAAACACATGGCTATGCATAGGAAAATACACTTTCAGCTTTATGTAGAGTTAAAGGTGAGTTACTCAGGCTGCCTCTCAACAAATGTAATTACAAAGTTACATTGCAAACACATTACGTATAACCCGTTATTCATTGTTATTTTATTCTTTTATTACAGCAAAATATTCGGGGAATTTTAAAATTAAAATGACTCAAAGCATGTGGTATATATTTCGTGAGTATGAACTTTATTCGCTTACTCCGGCATAAACAACGATAATGATCACGTGCCCGCTTTACAGCGAAAGGGGGGGAGTGCAGTAGCTTCTGAGGGTATGGTCCCCTGAGCACCCAAGGACACAAGCCTGACATTTAGCTCATATGAGGATGACCCTGACACATTCGCTTGCACATCCCCTTTTTACAGGGGGACACAATCACACATCTCAAAGATACTGCACAGAAGAAGTACCATCTCCTACCCGGGACTCGAACCCGGGGCGCCCAGATTACGAGTAAGACACACTACATCTGTGCATGGTTGGCGGCGGCATATATGTCACATATTTCATCTTCAAAGAAATTGTGCGATATATTTTTGAGAAATGACGTACAATTCACTTATATTACGATCATATGAATTTTCTCCAAGTGGTCCAATTGCTCTTGGACCATAAAACACCATAAGCTAACTTAGACGTAAATCGGGTACACAGCAGAAGGAAAAGCATGAGATTGGATTTCTTTATATACGTACCCTGCATTTACTTTATTTGCTTACTGTAATTTGGATCGTTGAACAAGTTGTGCTATGGATTTAAAAATCATAATAGTACGTAACAATGGTTTTGAAATAAATGAGCATGAAATTACTCTAGTTGTGCTATGGATTTAAATATCATAATAGT
>JAOUZG010022948.1:5059890-5131095 GCA_026289955.1 Argiope argentata
GCATGAAATTACTCTAGTTGTGCTATGGATTTAAATATCATAATAGTGCGTAACAATGGTCTTGAAATAAATAAACATGAGATTACTCCAGTTGCAGATATCAACGCAGATCATGAACAAGCAATTGGAAAGTCATACCAGACTCTCCGACGTACTCGTAGACAACGTAATAAAACATAAAGCTGAATGACCGGACCGAAGCAACAGTAGCACTGGCGGGAACTGGGGTTGAGTCCTAAGGGCCATTACCGGCCACGGTACAATCCTTCCCTTAGGAAATACTTGCCGTCAAGGGTGTAATTGCCATGAGTGCTCGTATTTTTATTTTCATGACCCTCCCCCTCCCACGCATAGATATGAATGTTGAATGCTTTGAGATATTGTAAAAAAAAATGGGAACTTGTGTATTAACCTCTTGCCATCGGCGAATAATAATTACGAAATAGCCAATTAATATACGTTCTTTGGCGATTAATAGTTGGCATGCAATTAAAGACATGAACCAATTTTTTTTTATTTTGTAAGTTTTTTTTTACCGACTGAATCGAAAATTAGACACAGAACTGCAATGTTACAAAATGAAATATCTTATCTTATTTATTTAAATGATATAATTTTTGAATTATCACTTTTAGATTTACACAATCCAATCAATTTCTTTTATTTATTTATTTATTTTTGATAAATCGAAAATTGCCACAGTTCTTCTTATGAACTGAAAAAGTGTTTAAAAATGCCTTTAGAGCGCATTCATATCACATTATTTCATTCTTACCATAGCAACGGAGGTTAGCAAAACATGTAAACAAGTTGTCTTAGCCGAATGGAGATCATCCATATTTGGTGATCGCATCAAAAATCAATCGACAGATCACATTAAAAAGCACTAAATAGTGGATAATAGCCTTTGCCACTCTTTATTATCAAGTCAGAACATTATGTTGCTTTTGGGATGAGGTTTGTGGCGTCAACAAAAATCCGTAGGTGAAAAATAAAAATTTATTATCAGCACGAGCATCTCAAAAAGTCAGCTTTTAATAATGTTGCCATTGCATTTACAAAAGCTCTGATTAAAATAATAAGTTAATTACTACAGCAAATAAAACCTAGAAAAATGTCGTTTTGTGCACGTGATAATTTTTTAAACAATAATTCCGGGACAATTTTTTTTAATCGTTTGCAATACTGAAGTTACTAATTCACTGAAACAACTAAAGTTAATATAAATATCATTTAACTTGCACGAGCACGTGGCCGTTCAAGAAATTATGTTCAGACATGATACATTGAAACATGCATAGCAGTTTTATTTTAATCTTTATCTCATTCTGTTTTCATAAAAATCAAGTCAAAACACTAAATATGCGATACTATTATTGGAGACAGCTTAAGTTTTTTTTTTCTCTTTCAAAGGTTTTGCAATATTAAAAGAATTTTCATACAGTTATTATTAAGTAAATTAAATGGATATCAGTTTTAATCTTTCGAGTTATTTGTTATGGCTACAGTTGCCATCGTTTAGCAGTTAACACATTTATGGTTTGCATGAGCAGAAAAAATAGGCAGGTGATATATAAGGCTGTGTCTATTTTCGATTTATCAGAAAAGAAAACGATATTTTTGAAAAATCAATTTTTCAATGACAGTTTTCAAAAACTACCGATCTATCGGTATCATGATCATAAATAAGGGTTCTCGATGGATCGCTCTCTATACAATAAACCAATAACCATTACTCACCATCGATAACCATCAATTCACCATTAATTTGCATTTTTTATTTCGTTTTCGGTATTGGTTGGTGTTTATTTTAGTTGCTCTTCATTCTTTTTCGTAATCATTCATAATTTTTGTTAATATTTCATTAAATATTGCCATGTTCTAATGTACTAAAATACTTGTTTTGAGCATGTTATTTTGTAAAAATCTATTTGCTGTTCTCTAACTGAACGATACTACTACGGAAAAATAATTGAGGTTATCAGATGGTTGTTGATTGTCCTATATTTAATCGTTAAATATTCATCTCCAGAAATTAAAGCAAAAAGGAATAATTCAGATTAAATCCATATTTTTTTTTTCGCAGCTCGCATTTTCACACTCAAGCGTACTAGCAGAATACCGAATTGCTTATACTTACCGAATTTGCTGTTACATATCCAATTTCTGATGATTATTAAATGATATTTATCTAATTTCCAATGTATTACTGATACTTAACGAATTTTGGGTAATTTCGAGATTTCGACAGTGATCGAATTTACAGGACTATTGAGAATCAATCTTGGAAATGCTTTGCAAATATCTATTGGGTATTTCAAGACAATGTTTTGAATATCAGTGGAAGTATGTGCTGTTCTTTTCTTTTTAATCGGCATGCTTTTCTGTTGTATGCGCTGTTATATTTCTAAAATGTTTCATTTTTCTTGTTCTATATCTTTAAAAAATGCTCATTTTCAATTTCATTATATATTTTTAATTATAATATATTATTTTTTGTTTAAGGTAAAAAGACTACTTTTAATGGATAAATTTTATTACTTCAGTTTAATTCCCTTTATGTGACTGGATTACATGTAGTGCTTTTTTCAAATTTTCAGGCAGTTCTAAAGAGTTTACTATTGTTCCCTTTGTTAAAATCATTTTCTTTTTTTTTTTCAAGTAAATAGTATTTTGAAATGATTAAAAAATTTCTGAGTTCAATTGACTTAAGAAATTTTTGTGAACAAATTATTTTTCTGTTTTAAATGTAAGGACGTTTAAGTCTTGATTTTTCAATCTTTTGATTGTTTTTTTTTTTTCAATTCCTACTATTAACTCACATTCTCTCTATATAGATATATCTTGTTCAAATTTTCAATAGTTAATAAAATACTTTTTATTCATCTAATAAGTTTTATTACATTTTTAAAGCTTGTAGTGACATTTGATGACATTTGATGTTAATACGGCTTTGATGTTAACACATGACATTTGATGTTAATACAGTTTTTTTAAAAAAAAAATTAATTCATTAATTTTTTATTAATTAATTAAAAGCTAACTTTTTCGCCAAAAATCTTCATTTCCCAATCGCCAAATATATCGTCGATTATATCAAACGATTCTGATTATTTTCTTAATGTTTGATGCATTTAAAAATAAACATTTTTAATTGATCAATTTTCCGAATTCATTTTGAAGTATTTTCGAATTAAAATAATACAGAATAACGAAAATTAAAAATTTCTTTTCTGTATTGCTTTACCCCAACTGGAGTAGAAACTTCACGCATTTTGCGTTGCCTTAATTGGCGTTGAAAATTCAACGCTAGCATAATTTTTTGAACAATTATTTATAGTAAGTGTAACTATCAGGCCGGGATAGCCTGATTCGCATCCCTTGGGCTGCGAGTTCGAACCTACCAGCCGATGACTGTGTGTATGTGGTGGTGGTGGTCGCTAAATTTATCGTGGTCATAAAGCCCTCCAATTCGAGAGTAATACTTTTAGGGTCCTGGATCAGAGATGATCATTCTCTATTCTAGATTTAAATTACGATCTGTGGATGAATGAATGAAATGAAGGAAGTCCGCTCCGTAAAAAGGGTTTGTGACGTGTTTGAGCTAGAAGTCTTCAGACTTCTGTCTTCGGGTGCTGAGGAATCTATACCCTCAGAAGCTACTGAACCCCTCCTTTCGTTGCAGAAAGAAAAACGAGAACAACAAAAGTAATTGTATTTATTTGATAAAAAGTAACTAAATTTTCTTTGTTGACCTTAGTAGGAATTGACTTATTTTTTTATATCACTTGTTATGTATCCTTTTTTCAGTCTCAGGCCTTCAATTAAATTTTTCTTATTTAATTTTAACTATGATTTTTTTAATTTTAATTCAAATTCTATAATATATCAAAATGTTGATGGAATACTCAGAAATAAAAGATAATCAGCTAAAATTTAATATTTGGGAAAACAGCATTGTACTTCAGTGCTGGTTATCTGTTTATTTGAAATTATATTAATGATGATATACAATGGCATATTTTTCTTTTATTTGGACCAGGTCAGGAAATTTTCTAAAATTTTTAATGTATTACATCATTCATCGTTCGTAAATTAATTTATCCTCCATAATATTTGTTATTAACATCTTTCTCATTTCGGAATTACTATCTCATCTCTTCTTGAAATTGTAAATTGAATGCTTAATTTTAGTTACAGAATATACCTATTGTTAAAATTATAATGCATATTTAAACTAAATCTGCCAATAATAATAACAAAATTAGAATAAAAATTTATGTAACTCATATACAAAATTCATTTTTCAAGACATTAGATTTTAAATCATGATTTATTAAAACTATTTAATTTTACTTGTTAAAGGCACTATTATATATTTTTCCTATTTTTTCTATGAAAAATGAAAGAAATTGAAATTTTCTTTTCAAATCTGTAATGAAAAGAACAAACTTTTAAAAATTATTATGTAGAGAAAATGCAGTAATATAAATTGTGATAAGCAGACATTCCTTTAACACTGACAATTTTATTAAAGGGGTTTTACCACACTTATTTTCTATTTTTATTCAACAGAAAACAAATATATTTATATTATAAATTCAAACTTCCTCTTATTTGGAGTCTTTCTAATCTGTCAATATGTTAAGAGATGCAGTTTATAACTTTTAATAGCTCTAAATAAATAATGATATCCCGATATATCGAAAAATATCGATATGTGTCGGACGATATATCGCAATGATGAAGTTCGGTTATTGCCAAGACCCAATGATTTATTAGACCTATTGGGTTCCTAATTTCAAATCAAAGGGGGAATTCTGTTTTCGTCTTTCTTCTATGCGTAGACAATAAAGTGCCCTCTTTGGTTCGAAATTTAATTTAAATTCTTAAAGTGTTTTGGGAAAAGATTATTTTCTAAAAAACTACCCAGAATTGAGTAAATTATACCAGAAGTTCGTCAGAAGTTTCAACAACTACTGTTTATTCTCTTCAAAGATCCACTGGTGTTGTTGTTCTCGTGTTCCGCTTTACAACGGAAGGAGGGGTGCAGTAGCTTCTGAGAGGGTGGAAACCTAAGCACCCGAGGGCAGAAATCTAACTTCTAGCTCACACACAACACATACTTTTTTTTACGGAGCGGACTTCATTCATTCATCCACAAACGTAATTTAGATCTGCAACAGAGAATAATCATCTCTGACCCAGTATCCCCCCCAGTAGTATTACGTACATGGAGGCCCTTGAAACCACGACAGATTTAACGTACACCAACTACCACAAACACGGAGAGTCTTCGGCTGGCGTGTTAGAACTCGCAGCCAAAGGCATGCGAATCCAGCGCCTTCCCAACCAGGCTATCCCGGTCCTCTACTAATGTTTTCCCTTATAATCACTAGATACGATACGAATGGCGAATTTGGGCTAAAAATTGTCCTAATTAAAACAACACAAAACACTCTATAAAAATGTTTGTATTTCCAGTTTTTAAATTCGATCTTCGAAGTGTATTGAACTGTCGTTACGTATGCCTATGTGACAAAGCTCATGGCTGTAAATGAACAACCCATATACATACATTTCCTTTTAAAAGTACAGATTACTAAAATTTAAGGAATACAAAATTGGAAATAAATATATATTTTTTAATTTCAAACAATGCAAGCAAATGAACATAAATCAAAGGAACACGGTCAATGGTATCTTAATTAGGTTATTAGAATTCATTATTTCCATATAAAAAATGTTGATTTTCATGACAAATTCTTCAGATGCGTGCGAAGAACGAAAAAAAAAAAGGCATAATGGTATGATGCTGTTGTTTGCAGCTGTTCAACTCAACGTACCGCTCAAAACTTTACTACTTTTAAACCAAAGGTCAACGGTCCCATTATGGGTATTTTGAGTAATTATTAATCTAATGTTAACAGGTCTTTACCAGGTAAATTAAAGACAATAAATTAGATCAGCAGTAGTTCAGTTCATTACATTTCCACTACGGCTGCATTTAGTTTGTTCTATTCTTTTATATCGATCGATACATATTAATCCGTAGAGTTAACCATAAAATAGGTTATTAATTTTTGAAGTGTCTTTCTGTGCTTCTGTAAAGTTGATCTGCTCAGTGAATAAAATCTCTGTGATTAGTTTTATAAAGTTCTAAATAGAGTTTGCAAGAAATGAAATAATATCAAATAATTTATTTTAAGACTAGGATCCTAATCGTAGATGTGGTACACTTTATGTCCAACACCCTCTTGTAAGATTGAAGAGGAAATGCCGGTGACGTCCTGGTCAATTAACGATTAAAAATTATCCAGATGTAGCTTCAGAGAAGAAAGTAAGTTTAACCAATTCATTATAAATTCTGTCAATGCGAATTATTAAACAGACATTAGTAAATAATGGGTTCAAAATAATCGAATTTGTGGTAGCCAGGTAAAAAAGTATAGACTTTGAGGCTATAATTTAGCTCAAATTTTTAGAACTAAACTGTGAAGCAAAGTGAAAACTATTTTAAGATGATTTTGGAGGTAGAGATTTGATTTCATTTGACATAAAACTAAATTTTGCGATGTTGTGGAATTAAAATTTTAACATTTTTGCGATGTTGTGGAATGGAAATTTCGAACAGAGTACTGGCTCAAGTGTAACCCATCACCTGACCATTATTCTGTTCAATTTATCAATCGAATGAAAATAATTAATATCAAGTTTATTGAAGCTGTTAATGGCAACGATTTAATGCTATATAAATTTCTTATTTTCCTTCCTTGTTCTTTTGATTGTACATATCGAGTTTAACGGATAAATTTTATGAATCTAATTCGATAATAAGCATCTAAATGGCTCAAAATGATTTTCTGGTTAGATGGAAGATTATTGAGCCTTTCAGTTCTTGGCAAAGTCTCAGATACAATTTCGATATTCAAGAACCGAATCTAACCCACTGGCATATAGAATTGATACCTGTAGATAGAATATTTAATACTCTAAAATTTTTATGCCGACTTCAATATGATAAAACGCATGAACGTGAAGAAGTTATAGCTGAAAGACTGGAAATTTTTGTTTCATTGAATCGTATCAAAATATGTGAAAATCGAATTTTAGATTACCCTTTCAACATTGTTACAGAATTCTTATTCAACTGTCACGTGGACATTGATGATTATGATGACAGTATTTTTAACATTTTAGAAATTCTGATACGAATTGATTTAAAAAGAAGGGGAATTGATGCAGCACGTGCTGTAAGAAATAATGAACAAGATGCATTGTTATATGGAAACGACGACGTAGACATGATCAGCCTAACTAACGCCCTACAGGACTCTCAAGTACAAGAAATTTTCACCACTATGAAAATTTTTGTTCCTGACAATCATAGCTATCGTTCGGTGCACCATTTCATTCTACAGGTAAGGTGGTCTAACCTGTTTAAATTCCATCATCTTGATGAAAATTCTGTTTCTGTATGCATCAATATTTCGTATAAAATTCTAAAAATTATCGTAAACTATATGTATACCAGTCAAATAAGTACTAATGCAGTAATCTGGAAAGAATCATTGTATGCAACTGAATTATTCCAAGTCATATTCTTGTACGAAATATTTCACATGTATGGAGCTCTTTGTCAGAATCATAAGCGCATGTCCCTGCGTACCATGAACTATTCGGACAAAAGGAGAATAACTCTGGAATTAAGTTACTCTAGGGATACCCATCTGAAAAAACATTCGATTTCATTTCCCATATATGTTTATCCTTATGCCGAGGAGCATTATTCTTTTTATGCTCATACTTTTCTATTTACAGTTTATTTGAGGCATGAAAAACTAGCTGGCCCTTGGCTATCTTATTCTGTGCTGTCACAGACTAATATTCCGTTTAATGTTCACGTAAGCCTGGAAGTACCTGGAAACGAAGGATCAACGAAATATATTCACTCTAATGACTATGATATTCCTGGAAAGGGGAGAATAGTATCTGGCCCAATACTTTTCCTAGGATGTCCTGAAATTTTTTGTGGTGATTCTCCATGTCTCCAAAATGAAATTAGTAAAAAACTGCTATTTGACTTGACTTTTCGCTATAGAACATCAGGCATTAGTATTTGGTTCTTATCTATTCCTGAAGAAGTTACGAGAAATACCATACAAGTTCTGTCACAGCATATGAGGGATATCCTAAACAGTAAATATAAGACAGATTTGACTGTCCAAACAAAATCTAAAAACAATGGCTCTACAGTGGTGTTCCATCCTATTCACAAAGCGATTTTTGCAACCCGTGTACCAAGATGGTGGGAGGTCGTCCTGCCCCGATTGGATGCGAATGCACAACTACCAGATTCAGTGGTAGTTCCTTTAAGTAATGAGAGTTTTACTCTCGTCACTCAGTACATGTACACAGGAAAAATGTTTCATGTCCCTGCTGCATTGCGTAACGAAATTGTATCCTTCGCATGGCGCGGTCAGTTTCTGCGTTTAGGTTTGCTCGTTGATTCCATGGTTTAACCATGAATTAATGAATGCCATTATTGGTTCTTGAACTTTTAAAAAAGGATTAGCTGTATTTCAGTTATTAATTGAATGCTCTTTTGTTATTATTGAAGTGATTCCTTGTTTTCACTTAACTTTATTAAATATCTGTGGTTTTTCCTTGCGTTTTGATGTACATTATTTTAAAGCTTTAAATAAAGTTTAGTAAATTATTTATTGCTTAATGTTACTTGCAGTTAATCTGGAACTCATTTGTCTTTATTGACCATTATTTACTTCTGTACAGAAAATATTCATTTTTTAAAATCTTTTTCTGAGGTTTTGTTGATATTTTCTTTTAAAGCAGATTTTTTGAATTGCTAAAAAATATGCAAGCCTTCCTCAAATTTTGTATTTTTTCTAACATCAAATATTTAGTACCGTTTCTCTTCCTCTAAACTTTAAAGCAAATTTGTATTATATATAATAAAGTTAGACAATTGTTTTTCACAAGCTTCTAGTATGAATATATTTTGCTTATTAATATTTTTCGGAGGAAAAAAACCCAGTAAGCCCTAAACAGTGAACAGAATAAAATATAGTAGAAATCGTATTGTCAACTGCAAAAATATATTTTCTTCTGGCCTTTCATTTCTAGTATTTCATAAAATACTCTCCCGTTTCCATTAAATAATATTTTAATTTAAAACTAAAACCCCTCCATTAATGTGCAAAACAAGTACTTAATTAAGATAGTTAATATCAATAAATGAGCAAGTGATTTTCTTCGAAGAGTTTGGCCCATTCTGCTCTTGCGTAAATAAAACCTGCTAAACCACCCACCGAGCAAAAATCAATCAGTAAACAAGAGATTAACTCGAAAGTAACAAGTTCAGGTATTAACACTAGACTTTACCAAGAGCTCATTTTAATTTGAATTACAGAATATAATATTTATAATGAAACAGCTTCTTAAGATTTTGACTTTTTATACGTGATATAAATGCATTCATTAATGGTTCTAATTACATTCTACCCTCTTTATTTCCGATATATATGTGTTGTACTTATGTTGCCCAAACGCACTCATTTTGAATCCTTGGTAAATTTAAAATAACTTCTATTGCTGAATTCAGTAAGTTTCTTATATAACCAGACTTATCCTGTCTTGAAATATTGTCTCATTTTTTCGATTCCCGTTACATAACATGTTCGTGCGTGTTCAATTCTCAATTTGAAAGGGCCCTATATAAGTGGCAGAGACTTAGTAGGTAAAAGGTAGAGTTTTTTTTTCTAGGTTAGTTGCAATTTTGGCAGTATATGTCTATTAAATCCAATAAATTTAGCATCAAATTCAGGCTTGCGTCACGCTTTAGTAGTAAATGTTTTGAATTTTTCCTTATTTGAGGAAAGAGCAACGACCATCGTCAACACTTCTGAATGAATAAGTTGCTTTGAAACTTTTCCAGTCAAATACAGAAGAAATACTATGCCTGATAACTTTTTCACCAGCATGTCGCTAATTTTTTTTTCTCAAATAAGTCGTCTCCCCGTGTCTTGAATAGTATGTTCAGCAATTTTAAAGCATTTGTATTGAGTAGTTCGTTGTATAGAGAGGTCAGAGTAGGAGTATTTTAATTCTGATCACTTTGTATAACAGCAAACCAAATAAGAGTGGCTATTCTAAGTTCAAAGCATGAATTTGTGAAAACTGATAAAAGTAATAAAAAAACTCAATACCGGAATTTATTGAATTTTATAATATCATAAAATTTTAAGTTGATATGGCCGAATAAGTAGTCAGAAAATATACAGTGAAAGTTAGTTCTCGTAAATGGACAATATTTTTCAATTTTTTTAGATTTGTTTGCTAGAAATGCTTAGATCCTTTACAACGCCCCCTCCCCCCCAGCTAGGATTGAAAATAAAACAAGAATAACTCTTTTCTCAATTATCAGATTCTCTTTCCTTTCTAATATAAAAATGCAAGACCGAAAATTTTTAAAGATTTTTTCTGAAGACCCACAAAAGTCATCCGCAGCATCATCAAATGCAAGTTATCCTAAGAAACGCAGAATCTGTGAAGTACGACTTAGTCACAATAACAAAACTAGTAATTTTAATGAAGAATGTAAAAGTATGTTTGTAAAAAATGTTCCTGAAAAAATTTCCACTTTAATTTGCAAAAAAATGGATCAAAAATAATAAATAAAATGCTTTTTTCCTGTTTTCCAAGTACGGTAAATTTTCTTTATTCAATATTTACTAATAAAAATTATACAACTTTAAAAAATAGAAAAGAATATTAAAAATTAATTTTAAACAGATTATCTTATGCATTAGTTACTATTTCACAAAGCAGTTATTTCGACTGCCTATAGGCAATATAGGTATATACTAAATTTCAGTCATTCTAGTGTTAAATGCTGTAAAACATAAGGAAGAGTGTTTTCTTTTTTATATCTTCTGGTACGCTTCCACAATATGAGACATTTTCTAATTAATTAATAGTCCTAGTGTTGCTATAAAGCAAGACGTTAATATAACTAAACTAAACAAACTAATTAACTTCGTTGTATAGTAAGCCGAATCGAGTGTATAATTTAAGATTTCTCATGATTAATTGTATCCAAAATTTTATTACAAAATTTGAAATTGTGATGTCAAGACAACATTATTGTGTGTATAGGACATATTTGAGCGAGATCTAGTCCACAATTTGAAAAACGTTTGTAGCTTTGATGTAAAAATTAAATGCCTCAAATTAGCTAGCTAGTAGAATTTTTAAATTATGGTGATCACATACGCATTTATAAATATATCAACATCCAAACAGCCAGCTTAAATGCTAGATTTAAAGACGGAGACGGATCTAAATTTCTAGATAAGACATTATGTGTAAAATATCAATTTTCTATCTAGTTGCATTTCGGGTCATTGTATTCATATGCACACTAATGGGTAGATGTAATTTTTTTAAAAGCTTCTTTCTTTTCTCGAGTACAAATAAAAAAATGACAACTTTAATCTCGACATTTTGACAAATCTTCTAGTTTCTGACCTTCCTGAGTTCGAATGGTACATTTTTGGAATTACCTGTCTGCCTTAGGACACGATAACTTAAAAGCGAGATGGATGAAATCTGGAATAAAGTCTTTGTACCAAATATGTGGATTTCTAAAAAATGTGTTGAAGGAAATTCAATCAACGAAATGTAAAGAACTAGATGGTTAAAACCCGTTACACAGTTTTAACTGTACATATAGTTTTAAATATATTTTTATATCTCTCGAAGCTAAGGGGAAGCTTCTCTGATGACCTTATATTCTTCCCTAATAAATGATTGTTCCATCTAGAAAAGTTTTTGTCAGTACCCATTTTCAAAAATGAAGATATTTTAAAAGTACGTACAGTACACTTTCGAGTGTTCGGCCTCATTTGGTAAAAGAGCAAACCAGATAACAAAAAATCTAGATTGGCTGAAATTCTATGATCTTATTTCTTTGTCTACCAATACCAGAAGAAAAAGTTTATACGTCAAAACTCACTATTATAAAGCGTAATTTCTCACTTCTTATTTAGTACTAAGCCCTCTATTTACCTTAATCCACATATAATGTGAATTTATGAATAATGTACTTACTGTGGCGTAATAATAAGGCACAGCTGCAACAACTGAAGTCCGTTTCTCACTGACGAAACAATGAACAACGAGCAGAACGCTGCTCGTTTCCTGTCACAAGTATTGTGAGCAGGACGCGTAGGAGAATCGTAATGGAAGCCCGCTTCCAATGCCTTGTTGGCAATGTTGCCAACGCAACGAATTAATCAGTTAGATAATATAAAAGAAAACTATGCTGGATAGCATGGAATCTGGATAGTCTCGAGCCGAATACTCGGGAGTGTACTGTTTTTTAAAAAGAATATCAAGTAAAAATTTAAGAAAAAAAAGTGATTAATTTTATGGTAGCGTTATAAGAAAAATTCTGCGTAAGACTTTAAAAAGTATTTCAAAGCAGATAAGCAAGTTTCATTTTAGAATTTTATATACCAGTATGTTATCATTAAAATCCAAATTGGATTTGTTAAAGAGAGTAATAAATTAATGATTTCAAGTTTTAACTAGTTGGAAAATAAAATAGCGGATTATTCTATAAATTGGTTAGTGATAGAACTTAAAATGCAGAATAAGTCATTTGACTTGATTGTGCAGCATACAAGATGTTATTTATATTAAGACATGAAAATTCATTTGTACCTACAGGGATAATAAAAATTGCGTTTCAAATTGCATAATAGAAAGTTAATTTTAAAACAAATACGCTTTTATTTTCGTTGTTGATGACGCACTGTGTTTTACGTGGAATTTTTTAAAAAATCCCTGACTTTATGTAGCCAACTGCATTTGCCATTTTGAATAAAAATCTTTTTATATGTTGCATTATAGTAATTAATACTTTCTAAATAACTGATTTGACCTATTATTTTATGGAATAACTAAGTATTCTATGAAAAAAAAAAGAATTTCATATTTTAACTGCAGCATATATAGATACTTCTGAATGGCTATTTTGACTTTATAGTGTTCTTCTCGAAGTGTAAATATCTTCCCTTTCGTTTACAGTTTAAGAAAGAGATTCTTTATTAGAAACAAATGAAATTAAATGATACATTATAAAAGCACTAAAGGTTTAAATGCACATACTGATTATACGTCAATTTTTACGATTGTGAAATGTAAGCATTTCCTTAGGGTAAAATCATTGTTTGTCAGAGAAGTCTAGACTAGATAAAATTGTTTTCAGCATTCCTTTTGTGGTTAATTCAACAAACAGTATTTATACGAAATATTGAAGAGCAATTAAAATTCTTTTCTGTATCTTCTTCAGACATGTATTCGGTGTTTACTGACTTTAATAGCGTATTTTGGTATTAGTAATGTCTGATTTATATAAAAATTATTACCTCTACCATCGTAATCCTTATATTATTTGCATAGTTCAGCAATTATAATGAATTCTAATTGAAAGCATTTTCTCCATTAAAAAGTGGTGTTATTTTTTAAAAAAACGTTTGAAGACTAACTTAACGAGTCTGGCTCTTAACAAAATATTTACCTCAAATCGCTAGGTTTGTTTTTGTTAGTAAATTCCTTGTTAAGGTCTATTATCATTGTAATACCTAGCTGATTAAAAAGGTGTTTAGAAATAAACAGCAAAATATGCTGTTATTTTCTCCTAAACACCTTTGAAAACTACTTTAATGAGCCTCTTTCTCAACAAGGTTAAGCCATGATTTGTACACAAAAGTCTTTTTTTTTATACGCTGGGGTCATTATTCTCAAGTTCAAAATTTTTATTTCTGTTTTGTTCTGTGTGAATTCAAACTTTTTCTATACTTGTGTACAATTCAAGTTTGATTATAAATTTCAATTTTTTTTGAAGTTCGTTTTATTATACCGCTTTCAGGAAGAGAGAAGCATTGCAACAAAGAAAGATGCAATTAAAAAAGAAAAACGTGAGAATATTTAATTGTAACCATTTTCATTTACTCTTTTGAGAAGAAAGAAGGAACTTCTCTCTTCTGTGCTAAGAGCGGAAACGTAGAAGCAAGAAAAATGATTGATCATAGCTTAATTGAATTCTGAAACGCATTTATATGAAAAGTTGCCTGAAAGGCAATTCCGAAGTGCGTAATGTAAGGCTGTAAAATGAAACAAAAAAAGTGCAGGTGAAATATTTCCTCGGGTATTTCAATTTGCCTTTATGATATTTTATCGAAGTCGTAAATTCAAATTCTTCTGTTCAAGATTAATTTTAATTCGTGGAACACATGTTCCTACAACCATCGCAAAGATAGTGGGAAAAAATAGCTGCAAGAAAAAACATGAAATCCCTCAATTCATCATATCTTATACCACTTTTGAAGCATTAAAATAACAGTTCTTGCGCAATATTTTCTTCGAAACTCACTAGAAAGAATGTCCCGAGGAAAAAATATTCGCACACGTTTCTTGATTAAGTTTGTTTTAATTTTATTAACTATTTCCATCAATGTATTGGCTATTTCACCATAAAAATATATTATTAAGCAATCTTTAAATGAAAAATGTTTCAGAAATTAAGAGACCCTTTTTTTTGTAGGTTCGCTTTTATAAAAGGGCTTAAAGTTTTGCAACTACTTGGCATACCATATTAAGAGTAAAGAACTCATTTATATTTCGAAGTTTCACGTTCATATATTTATTGATGGTTTTTCTAACTGTCTTAATCATTTATCAGAAAAAGTTGCATTATCTGGATAAGAGTGGATTGGATACCATAAAGCGCAGAACTCACAATATTCCATTACCGTTTAAATTGTATTCTTGACAAATTTTAGAAATTGTCTTGAAGGAATAGCCAATTAACAACAGGTTTGATATAATTATTTTAGATTTATAATGCAGAAAAAATTATAAAGGTTTAGGAATTTTGACTATTGTAGTCAATCAGAATTACGAACCAGATATATTAGAACCCAAATTAAAGATATAAACGAAAGTACACCAGTTTTTGTTCTTTTTAATCCATTAAATAGCATTACTGGATTCTGACCAATATCACGTAGCAGCTTTTTACATTCAGGGCCCGCCATCTGTGGGAGTTGATATTCAGAGGGGCCCCGCAATTGCGGGACCCCAATCTGATCGAGAAGTAAAATAATGTTCGGAATGATAATAGCTTGAAGGTAAAAAAAAAGGAAACAAATTGTGAAACAATCGATGAGTTCGGAATTATAAGAATTTTACAGATGTATTACAGTTGTAGAGCAAGTGTGTAACATATAAACATAAAGTAAATAAAATTATGCTTATTTACTTCACCTAACAGGTTATAAATTCCATATATTACTTTGATTATTCATGATATAAAATGAATAATATTATTAGAATATTAGCAGAAAAGAATTAGAAAAATGTTCCAAAAACTTTTTAATGCTTTATAATAAAGATGTAGAAGACTAACTAATCCAGGAAATTGTTTTACTACGGGATTTGATTTTGAATGATGAAATGTAAATAATGCACAACATATTTTGCAATATATTCTAAGTAATAATTACGGTGATTTATTAAAGAGGAATATTATATTATTTCCATATTTAAGCCTAAAACAGGGATATGTTTTATTTCTGTTAGGTCTGATTAATTTTCTTAAAAGGAGGTGCTTCTAACCTCGAATCATATCGGAAATATTCAAAATAAGACTGATGTTTTAAACTTTTTACTTAGAATATGAAAAGAAAAAAATCATTCTGTCAGATCGGATACAAATAAGCTCAAATATTGTATTATTTATTTTCATTACTAGGGTAAAATTTTTAGCCAAAATAATAATAATAATAATTTGAAAAAGCGAGTAATTTCAAAGAATTCCCATTAAAAATAAAAGTACTTAAAGATGAAATTGTAAATAATAATAACCATTGCTCTTATTCCTGTTGTGAATACAATAACCAACCAACAATCATTTTCATCTTTTCCTGTAGTTAAAGTAAGATCGTTTTGTTAATCTTAAATCTTGAGGAACAGCGAAGAGCAAGAATACCTGTCCAATAAATGATTTAATGGTTCCAAGGCCGAAGCACCGATTCCTCATGAACCGCCTGTATGGTTTAGTAGAAGTTAACTTTCATATAGCAGATCGAACCTCTTTTTGATATGTGTCACAGAAATATAAAGAAGATTTACTAGCTCAAATGTAGTCCTCGTCATCTGACCATGGTCCAAATAAACGCACCAAAATAACATCACCAAAATGGAACTCTAATATAACGAAAAGAAACAAATCGTTTATAAATCAGTTCATTTCAAAGTTGCATTTATAGAATTTAGTTTATCCTTAGGGTATACTACTAACGGCCTCATTTATCCACTCTTCAAGTATTTCCTTGTCGATATTTGCTCGCTAGACTATTTTATCAACTAAAACTGCATGAACAGAAAATAAAGGACAACATAATTTACCACCACGGCGATCAAACCAACGATTAGGGTAACCTCCAACACTGACTCTGTATCAATTCGAGCCCCTAAACCTAGGTGCCCTGAGAAAGTCAACTTGACGAAATATAATACTGTGGGTGCTTTTAGATTCATGATTTTTGATTAATTTGAAACATTTGATAGGTAAAACAAAGAATCAATCAGCTTAATAATTGTAATCTGTGTTGATAATAGCTGTAATCTGTCTCTGAACAGCAAGAATATGATTGAATATTTTTATTGTAATGAAAAAAATTACTATGAAATTATGATTATTTTATTTTTAATCATATGACATGGATGACATTTAAGTGCTATCATCTTATTATATAATTAAAATAGCAAAAATTGGAACAGTTGTCTTTTAAATGGAGGTTAAATGTGTTCAAAAAGCAGACTTAACCCTCACCCACTCGTTTCAAGATCGCATATGTCGTAGGAACTAATGGGACATAACCAATAATAAGTAGGTGTCTATGATGTCAAAATGTTCTATAATACTTAGAATCATGCATCATTTTTGTTTTGTTATTGCGTCCTTGATTTCGGTTGAAAATTCCAATAACAAATGCCACGTGCGTAAGCAAAATGAACAACATTCTAGAACAGGAATAAGCCAATTATTCTAGGAATATATATTGATGCAATGAATGAGATTCAAATATATATATTTCGCTCTATATATGATGAATTTTCTGGTAAAGGAGACAAATGATGAGTTAAGTAAATATATATTCTCCTCATGATGTTTAAACCAAAATTGCTATTTCATAAATGTTTCTTAAAAAGTTATATGTTAAATCCATGAATAGTGAATGGCCCACTCCTATCAAGAAGACATAAAGTAGAAAAATCAAAGAGTATGGAAAGACTTTTGGAATTTAGTTGGGAAAGCATTTATTTTAGACACGTGAAGACTTAGAAAATAAAAATATTAGATATTTGATGAAACGAAATTAAATATTTGATGAAACGAAGAAAATTGGTTGAATATCATAACAGCAACAAAAACTGTTGTTGAAAATTATGAAAAAAATGTATTTAAAAAATTTACACAACTAATTTGGCATCATTAAGAGGACTTTTTAAAAAAAAATTAAATTGATACTAAAAAATCAGTCGTGCAATTATATTTTTGGAATGTAGGATGAAAGCACCTAATCCTCATTTAATTTTGAAATTAACGTAAAATCCAATTAGAATTTTAAAAAATAGCTCTTATATGTGCATTTCCAGCCGCCAAAAGAAATTAATGCCAGATTTGATAGTAAGGTTTGGCCTGTAGAGTGTTAATGGAAAGATACGCATACACACGCACATTCTTTTTTTTATTAGTATTAATAACTGTTTTAAAATGAATCTAATTGCTTCTTAATATGACTCGTTTATTTATGAGAAAAAAAATACTTAAGGGCATTTAAGAAACATTAATCCATTTAATTAACATTTGAGTAAAATCTGACATATATTTTTATTTTAGGACAGGAAAAATTCTTGGTAGTTCTTGCTAATCCAAGGTAATCCAATAAGTAGACTTTAATCGGAATCTCAAAGAGAAATTCAGAAAAAAATGTCTAAACTTCTCTCAAAAGAAGGTATTAACGTTAGAAGAACAAATATCCCCTCAAAATTTATTATAATAGCAATATTCAATTCAAATAATTTTAGAAAAATAAGTATCCTGAGTTTTTAAAAGTATAGAACTAGTCTGGAGTGAAAATTAATTCATTATGCCATTTCTAGAAAAACTATGTTCTTCTAGATAACAAATTCAATGTAAAAATGAATAAATGAATTCGAATGATTCGTTAACCATCGTGGATTCTTGAATATCTGGGTATTTCATCTTTGAGTAATTGGGCGACTGGAAGAAAAAATTGTGTGAATATCTTTGTGTGATAGCAAAACTAGAATAATGAAGAAAAAGGCAATGCAGCCTTTTATACAACCTGCATTAATATTGATGCACTTATAAATTCTTTTTTCTATTTTATATAGGAGTGGAATTTTTCTATTTTCAGTAACTTTCTTTCATATAAAAATGATTTAGTCAGCCAGTTTCCATACTAATGTGTGACTTTTAATATATACGGAATAGGAATGCTTAGACATCTATTTCCAAAAATATATCCTTTATAAATCAATGATTTATACTATCACGTTTCATCGTTATGTGTGGTTTTTAGCATGTATGGTAAAGAATATTTAGATATCTATTTCCAAATAGTATTCTTAATAAGTCAATGATTTATACAACTATATTTCATAGTGCTGTCCGTTTCATGTGCGGATTCCAAAAAGAAAAAAAAATGCTGTCATTGTAGGACAAAGATGTCTACCGCACCTTATCCGGTCAGTAGCTTTTGAAGTTGCATCGCGGGAGATTGCTTTGGTTGAAAAAGAAATTACTCTAACATAGCACGGCCTCCTCATGGAGAAATAAATTCACTGTAAAAATATTAATAGGCGAATCCACATGTTTGGTTTACCACTAAGGTCTCCCAGGTCACTGGAAGTTTCGTCTGTTGAGTAATTGCAGTGCGGGAAGTACGTCTAGCAGTCCTTATCCGGTCAATCGCATTTGAAGCTGCTTTACACGAACTTCCCCATTTAACCACCTACCTTAAGCCACATCAACTTTCCCCCAACTTTTAATTAAGTTAGTAAAATGTGGCCTACAATGATACAGTCTGGTCTGAATCCGTTCCAATGCTGAAAGTAGTTTGCCCTTCACAGACTACTGACCAACTGACACATGCTGAGGATTCCTGCAGCGAACCTGGCAAATAAACTCGCTGTTGGAGAGAGGGCATTCCACTTGCAGTTACTTTCATTTTTCTTTCTAGATTTAGGATAAAGCCATATTTTGGGTGAGGATATTAGAAAAAAAAGTAAGGAAGTGGCTTTCCAGATTGATCCATTAATCAAAAAATGGGAGCAAACTGATATAAAAATAAAAAAAAAGATCATAAATTGATTTGAATATGAGAGTACCACTATAGAGAAATGCGTAATGTTTACTTTTTTTGTGATATTTTACTATTTTTCTGTTCTTCGTTTCTCTGTGGTTTAGTTCCATGTATTTCCGAAAAGAATTTCATCTTATATTTGTTGTGAAAGGCAGCATAATAATGCACAAATAAATGACGTTTTGAAAAGAAATCGGATTCTCCAGTGAAAATAATTGCTTAAAATCTAATTTCTTGACAAAAATATGCAATCACATTTTTCAGTTATGATTTTATTAGCTTTCAAGTGTTTTTTAAATATCTATTAATTGTTGAATTTATAAGAAGTAAAAGTATCCATGCCTTACATCACATAAAAAAGACATAATTTTCCACAAAGGATTCCCATGTACTTGGGTGTGTTTTAAGCACTAAAAAGTATTCCATTTACCATATGACCTTCGAGTTTATTTAATCTTTCAATAAAATACCACATCTTAGTTCAAACTTAACGTTCTATAAACATGGAAAGGAAACCTTAGATACTTAAATATGTTCAAGCATTTTTTATCCTTTAAATTACTTGTCGACTTGATTTAACTATTAATCTAAATATCCAGACTTCTATAATTTGAAGAACGATTCAGAGGAAAGTAAGCATGCATCGGTTTAGCCTGTAAGTTAAATTGATATTAAAATGTATTCCAAAATGAACGCAAGATTTAAATTTGTGACCATTTGAGCAGTTAAGTTTTGGCAACCATATTAAAAACCTATTTGGCAGCTGATAGTTTAGAGTTAGTAAAAATGGAGCATTACACAATAAAACAAGGTTTTAATGAAAAATTTGCATCATTTTTTTTTGAAAAACAGTCTTTTCCTTTAAATTGTTATATTTTTATTGGATCGTAAAGGGTTATGCATGGAATAACACATAGGGAAAATGCTGGCACATACGCAATCTTTTGTCGAAATTTTCTTCGGCCATTTTGCATAAATGTGGCTGACTTTTATTGATGCAGCGTTTAATCTAGAGGACCAATTTTCAAATTTTCGGACTGTAACCAACAAGCTTTCATTATTTTTTACACATTGTTTTACAAAGAAAACGCGTTGCCCAATCATACAACGATTCATTTTTACTAACATCAAACTATCAGCTGTGAAACGGTTGTTTATAATAGTGTTACCAGCATTTTATTGCATGAATGGTGGCAAATTCAAATCTTGCGTTCATGTTGGAGCACCCTTTACTTGCTAGACTTTGAAAATGAGTGCATTTTCAATTTAATTTAGGCCTCAAATGAAAAACAGTTTCTCCATCAATAAATTCCGGAAAGTGAAGAGTTGTTCACGTAAAGCTCCAATAATTATATAATGTCAATAGAAATCCCATGAGTGTTTCCAATTTCCTCTCTCACACACTCTCTCTTTTTTCCTTCAGAATAACTGGAATGGAAATATCCATTTATTGTTTGGGTTTCCTCAATGTCTTAATTACAATTTGTCAATAAAATATTCGGGCACAAAAAAATCGAAATATTTTCGTTTAATTACAAACTAATTATAAGTATTATCCGTTGAATTGCAGCTTTATTTCATTTCTTCATTGTATGACAAAACATTTCCTCTTCAAGATAATTTTACTCTCCTTTCTTAAATAATGATAACCATGGACATGAGAAGCATCCTATCGGCAGCGACTCCAAGAAAGAAAATGATGGCTGTCGAACACGTTTAAAATATTTATTTGATGCATTTGAAAAGGAATATTTATGAAAAAATAGCTAATCCTACATTTATTTAAAAATGTGATTTTAACCTTATGCAGCAATTCAACTTTAGACAGACAAATTTGTAATAATCAGACCTTGAGAAGAATTTTTAAAAAAATTTTAAAAAACTAAGTAGTTAGAAAGAAAGTATCAAATTAATAAATGCGAATAAATTGAATTTATTATAAACCTAAATCAAATAATTTTTTTAGAAATTACAACCACAAAATATTATTAAATTTTTAAAAGATATCAAATTTAGATCCTGGTTTTTGCTGTTATTGCTGCTGTTTATTTTATATTAATCAAAAAAACGTTTTGATTTTAAAATTAGATTGAATTTTGAATCATTTTAAGCTTTGTACGATGCTTGAATTTTGCTTAAACTTTTTTTAAAATTTAAGTGTCGAATACATTTCAAGGGACATGTTATCATGAATTCTATGATGTAGTTAATATTTTTTTCACTTTATTCTTAGTATGGATATAAATTCTTATTTATTAGAACTAATCCATGTTTTTATTTATTTTTTATATACAAAAAAGTAATAAAGCATATAAGATACCGTATAAAAGTAATAAAGCATATAAGATACCGCAAGAATAAAGATAATACGATACAAATAAAGATTATACGAAGAATAAAGATAATAATACGATGTTTGAATTTTGCTTAAACTTAAAGAAATGTTGCTAATTTTTTTAAAGTTTGGTATCGGATACATTTCAAGAGTCATGTTATCATAAATTCTATGATGTAGTTATTATTTCTTTCACTTTATTCTTATGTATGGATATAAATTCTTTTTTATTAGAACTAATCCAGGTTTTTATTTATTTTTTATACAAAAAATAAAGCATGTAATAAAAATTAAAGAGAAAAATCCTTATTTAACAAATTACCGTAATATATAAGCAAGAATAAAGACATTTCAAATTCATCATTGAGGCTCACTGCTGTTTAAACTGCAACGCTCATTCTAATAACTGATTCCTTTGGCTGATATCCAGAATCATCCAAGCGATGCTTAAATCAATTACGATAACTCAAGTAAAAATTTTATAATTAATGAAACATAAATGCATTAATTTGATTATTATGCTTAATATTCTACTGAATTAAGAGTTCTTAACATAATTTTAACATAACTACTAATCTATGACAAATTTGTTAAAACTAGTTAATGAAAGTCTATGCATTGCTGTCTAAGTTAAATTTTAGGTTGTAATGCGTAATATGAAGCCTGCTTTGTTTTTACAGAAATTGACAAGACCCCAATGCTTTCACCAGGAATGTAAATATACTGGAATTTATAGAAAAAATAAATGCGATTTCTGTCCTTTTATTGTTCTTACAGAAGCATTGAGCTGTTATTTTCATTTTCTTGAATTAAAAATAATTAGAACAAGTTATTTTCCATTGTAGGTTATCAAAGTTATAAAGAAAAGCAGAAAAGTGTAAAATAAAGTATCTTAAGTTTCAAAGTTTGCTATCACTTTATCAGTCATCTCATTTTTCGCAATTTTATGATATTATAGTAAAAATGAAAGTGTATGTGGATATTAAAAATTAAAAAAAAAATTAGTTTCAATATTCGGAAATTCCAGCTTCAATTTTATGTCGGGATTTTCAAAACAAATTTCGGTATTTTTTCAGACTAATTAAATCAGGAAAATTCTTTCATTAAAGGAGTAATGTTCAATTGCCTTAAGATATCCAGACTATATTATCGGCAATTTAAGTGAAATTGCAGCTTGTAAAATTAGAATCTCTAAGAGATCTATTCTTATCCTATTACATCACAATAATTTCTCACTCTTATCTTTATTTATTATTCGTCTTTTATTTGTTACTTAGTTTGTTATTCGTTACAGTTGAGCTACCATTGGTTCTTGAGCCATAAAATCAGATCACTACAAGAATGTCTGTTTGATGTTCTTCTTTTTTGTTTGATTTGGAATTAATGTGATACTTTCACTGTCTGCCTAGAAAGAAAATACGAGCCCCTGGAGTTAGCAGATCACCATTAAGAATCTAAACTTTAACTAATCTTTCTAAATCGAATAACACTTCTATTTACCACAACTTCACTTTGACTCTCAGCACAGACCCAAGCTTCTTTCCCTAAAATTAAAGCTTTCCTGACGAGTAATTTGTCAATTATCCATCTAGGTGGACCAACTTTCATTTTAAGAATATAGTTTCGTTCTAAATATTAACAAAACATATTTTAATTAATTTGTCTTTTAATCCTTCCACTCTTCACAAGAGTCAGTATGCCCTTAAACTCCAGTTAGAAATTTAATAAATGAACTCATATTTGTTTATTCATAAGATAGCATAGGCTTACTAACGAAGTTAAATTGCTTATTAGAATGGAAGAAAAAGAGAAATCATTTATGATATGTTAATGAAATTAAGTTAACAAAAACATATGACACCTTGTTATCTCCAAAAACAGAATATCGAAAATAGTTTTCACCCATCTATTGAACGAGTTGGTTGCTAGTCAACGCTATCAATTTATGTTAAAGAGTTGTTGTTGTTACTTATGGCACTTGCCATGGACAAGGACCCCGCTGATACAGCAGCAGACTTAAGCCGAAAGGAGTGTCTCTTGTTTTTGAAGTAGCGCCAACTAGGGTCAAGAGTATGACTTAGATACACTCACCACATTTGTTTGCACAGCCCCTTTTTACAGGGGGCACAGTCATACATCTCACAGATAGCACACAGAACAGTATTAAAGTGTATCATAAAAATTATTTGAATTTATCATATAAAAGATTCGAGCAAATATATTTATTTCAGCTTAAAAGTGGAAAAAAATAAATGTGAATAACTTCAAAATTAAAACTATTTAGAGATATCTTTGTTATAATTAGAAAAGTCAAGTCACATTATAAATGCAACCAAACTGTGTTAATGAATTTCATTTTTTAGTAAAGTATGTTTGGGGTTAAAAAAATATAAAGTGAATAAACTTTCCCTCTAGCGTAAATGGAAGTGTTATTTACTCAAATAGATTCGAAATGTTTACTTCTTGTAATGTTTTTATTTTTTATAGAAAGTTTTTAGCTCGTATTTAGAAAATATCAATCCGTACAACAAAACTGCCAGTTTTTAGCGAAATAACATTAAAAGTTACAATAACTCGAAAATAAAATCTTCAAAGCATTCAATTATGTATATTTTTCTGGCTTATTTTTCTTTACAGAAATAAATAATTAACCAGAAAATGCAATTTTTCGAAAATTGTTTACTTTATGAATTTGAATGTGTAGTTCATTGAAAATTAAATTATGCATATAAAAATGGGAAAAAAAGCATTGGGTGCGACTTTAATAAAAAGTGCATTATCCTCTTTCTTAATAAACCACTGAGTAATATTTTCTAAAATTATTAACTATTTGATATCTTAAAAATTTAAGTATGAATGTAATTACAAGGCACTATATAATCACTTATGAACTACTAATTGTTTCGCCTGTACAAAATTTCTCTTCGTATTAGAAATCCAGGGAATTTTATAAAAATATCACTTATAATCAAATTTTAATTCTCAAATATATTCCATCAAACTTATTTTGATTGATTATTCTTTTATTATAAAAAAATCATGCAGCTACATTTAAAAATATTTATTTACAAGATAGCACAGGCTTGATTGTAAATTTTATATATTCCCAATTTAAATTTCAATCAACCATCAAAGAGAAAAGGCTTTTTGTATTCTCAAAAAGTAATAAAAATGGCACTATTTGCAATCACAGCACGTGTTGCGTTTATTCCCATTTCAGAGGGAGATAAATTTATGACCACATCAAAGCAGTCTCTCACCCCTTTACTTTCTCACGACGGGTCATAAAAAAGGTTCAGGAATGTCATTCAAGGGAGCTATTTCATTTTGTGATGACTACCCCAAACTCCCAGTCAGTTGTTGCGTTCGTTAAACCGAAAAATAAACGAAATCTTGTTTGGTGTCTTGAGATAAGCAAATATTAACTTCCAGGAATCTGAAATCAAAATCTTGATATGAAAAATTTCTGTAATAAAAAATGCATACATTCAGCAACATACGGCTAATAATACAATGTATTTTATTTATAACAAACAGGAGCATTTGTGTTGAATTCAGTGGGATTATTGTAATGCATTTACGAAGTTTAAACAGATCTTTCGAAATTGCACATCAAAAATAGATGCATGTTTTTATTTTTAAAAATAAGCGGCATGGGTGAAAAGGGCATTGAATCTGGATTAAACCAGTTGTGGTAAATGAAGACAAGAATTGCAAATAGCCTTGGAATCCATCGTAAGAGGCATGGGGATGAAGTTTTAGTGTTCTATCCCTTTTTATGACATAAATTTGGCAAAGCTACTGATGACAAACAGCAGAGAAAAATTCAAATCAGACATTGGACGATTCCTACCTTTACAAAACCATTGGTTTAGAGAAGAAAAGGCTTTATCAGAACATATGAACTAATAATATTTCAAACAGTAAAACAGATTTAAAATCAGATCGATGCTGTTAGAAACCCGATCTTGAGACTCGATTAAACCTAATCTCGACTGTATAGCATATATTTGCCTAGCTTATATTTTGCAGTCAACGGTGTGGGAAAAAAATTGCAAGATTCTTTAATGGCTAAATTTTATCTTCTTTTAAACGGAAAAAAATATCACATCATTGATTGAGTTATGTACCAATATTATCTGCCGAATTTCCGAAACAAATAAAATCCAAAATGGCCAAAAGAAATACCGTGCATCATAAAGGTCAAGTTAGAAACCTTGCTTTAAAGTATTCAGTAATGTGTTGTTTTCCAGGTTGGTTTCTCTTTCCAGAAAACAAAAGAATCTAAATTGCCAAAATAAATTATCAGAATGATATTAAAGGGTAGTAGGGTAAATGACTGCTCTTTGTTGCTCGATGGAATGACAACAATGTTGAAGAGAACAATCTTCCTTGGTGGTCGTTCTGCAAAGTTTCAGGTCACTAAAGCACAACCAGCAAAATAGGCGAGCGTGATCGTATACAAAATAAAACGTGAAGCTTAAAACTATGAAAAGTTTTAACTAAGTGATGATTTAAGGTGGTTATAGCTCTAAATAAGAAATGAAAAAGCCGTAAATGGTTCATTATAAAAGTTCGTGACGTCATAAAGTTCACAGAAAAATGCCCTGATAAACAACCCCACGCATAACCAGCTGCCCCTGCTGCACGCTCGGCCTTCAGATGACCTTCAAGAGGTCAGCATAGGGTCAGGTTCGAAACGACACACTAACAGTTCATTAGCATGAGAGGCACGTACATCCATTAAATACTAAGACCAGTCTGCAAGAAAGTTGAAGGCATCGCTTCTTTCCCGCCAAACAACTCTCATTTCGAACATTCCTCTCATGCCATTCGCTTGAGAAAACTCTTGCATATTAAAAATTCATGATGTTCTGGTATTCATCAAGCTGACAGAACAAAAGCAGAATTATTAAACCATCAGCATAGGAGCTGAATCAACATTCTTTTGTAGTATTGCCTTTATACACGCAAAACCTTGCATGCTCGGAGGAAGTGTGAACCGAATTATCAGATAAATAGTCTGCAAATCATTCGGTATAATTTAGATAGATAAGTTGGGGTTAATTCCCTTGTTTTGTTTTGATTTACTTTCTTTTTCGTTGAAAAAACATTCTAAAATGAAATAAATTAATGTTTTCGTTATAATTGAAGTTATTCATTTTGCGTAACATGGTCAACAATTTTTCCAACAATTTTGCTTAATTCTTTTAACTTTACATCCAAGAAAGTCAATACGCAATTTCACGTTGTTTATCATGAAATAAATTTATTGGGTTTGTGAAAGGAAAACAGTTTAAAGTATTAAATCAGATATAAGTAATGCTAGTCTTCCGACAACTTTTCAGAGATATCTCATACCTCAAAGGTTTCACAAACATGTGAAGAGCCCATCCTTTTAGAAGCCTTTGAATATGAGTTGATCAGTAAACCTTTGCCGAATGCATCAATTATGCCATCATTACATAGTACATTTGGCAGCATCATACTCGTAAAGTTAAATTTCTGTGGAAGAAATGCGTTTTGCATAATGCAAATTAAGAAAGAGCATATAATGTAAAAGTAAATATTGTAATTATTAAAAGAGGGTAATGAATCAAGGGCTAACAGATAGAATTTTTTAGTGCCTAAAAAGTAGATTCTACAGTTATTCTTTTTTAAAAAGATGGTAAAAAAATTCAGTTCTGCAGTAAAAAGCGTAGAGTTTAGAAATGCCCCCTGTAAAATTTCTCTCAATCTCTCTCTCTTCATTTCAGTCCATCATTGCAAAATTAGTTCATTTCTGTATCTTTTTCAATAATTCATTAACTTATTTTGTATTAAAAGTAATTCTTCATTTATCATTTCTTGACAGTAGTTTGCATTTAATTTTTGGTGTCACTCTCTTTCATATCTAAAACGTTTTCAGTTTCAATTCTTCTGGAGTCTGTGGGGTTTCATTGTTTTTAATATGGAAACATAGCAGACGCACTCAAAGCATGAATAAAGCTCTGGCGTTTGGAAAATTTAATGAAATCAATTAAGATAACACCTATTCGCACCGATGCATTTGGGAAGAGTTTACTATATATCTATAAAGTGAATAAATAGTGAATGAATTCAATGTCTAGAATCATAGGAAATAAGATTCTAAAGCGATAGAAAAACGTGCCTTTATAATATTCAGAAAATCAACTTTATTGGAGCTTAGTCTCTATCTTCTTTTCTTTCTATTTTTTATATTTATTTATTTTGTTTTTGAAATTTTTGTATTTTATTTTATTTTATTCATTTATATATTTATTCATTTTTTAGAATAATTTCTTCGCCTCTGTCATCCACGTCCTATAATCCTCTTGGATTGACCATTCTAATTCAAGAGCAGATTCAGAAATTCTAAAGATTTCTCTTTTATTAATTATGACTTCATGAAAACTGGTACTACAGAGGCTAATGTTTCTAATTTTATTACAGAGAGTAATAGTTAAAAGATAAATACGATAACTTTTCTTATACACCAACTGAAAGGAGATCATCCTGAATATCTACCATTACTAATTCAAACAATTTCTTAGAATGGCAGCATATATATATATATATATATATATATATATATATATATATATATATATATATATATATATATATATATATATATATATATATATATTCTTAGTATGCACATAAGTATGGGGGAGGTAATTTGTATCTCACATAAATAATGATTTTAGTTAGTAGAACATACAAAGTATGTAAATGGGTTCGAATGCGTTTTGCCAGACCAAAACGGTTAAATCACGTGTCCTTAAAACGCTTAATTTTACAGACAGGAGATATAATCTGCACAGTTTGGACGAGCATAAACAATTAACAAACTCAAAAGAGAAAAAAAGGAGAAATAGTGACTACTTTTGACAATCAGCAAATGAGATCATGAAGCATCTCAAAAATATCATATGTGGCCGTGAGCATTCTTTCATCATCTTTGTCTACGGAGAACAGAAGAGGAATAGTTTGAGAATCTATTTTGGATCCAGATTTTTCTGTGTGTTTTTGATTGGTGACAATAAATCTGCTCTCCCACATGTATTATATTGTTCAAGATGAAACGATGGTAGAGTTTTATCCATGTTTCTGTTATTTATGGCACTTAACAAACCTGCTGGTGAAGTCAACGATTAAAGCCGAATTTGTGCAATAACTTCTGAGGGTAAAGGCCCCTGAGCACCCGAGGACAGAAATATACCTTCTAACTCATATGAAGATGTCATTCACACAATCGCTTGCACAACTCCTTTTCACAGGGGAGCTTTTTCACGCACCTCACAGATAGAACACATATTAAAGAACAACCATGCCCGAACCAGAACTCGAACTCGGGACGCCCATATTATATGGAAGACACGCTACCCTTATGCCATGACGTTGGCAATTTTATTCATAATAATATCGATTAAAACTTATCTGGAAAGTTCTGGATTCTGGAATTCAAAGACAGAATTCTAGATTTAAGAAATAGCACTCTGGAAATGTAGAACTATCTCAATTGATAATCTATACCCAACAGCAAATCGTTTTTTATCGACTCATACAGTGTATTCTATATATCAATCAATATTATCAGACGGTTTGGCTGGTAATAAGTAATAAAAATATGCGGTTGAAAGATTATTCACAAAGGCATATCCTTTAAAAGATATACTTTTATTAGAAGATAATTTTCAAAAAGATGCGCTTTTAAGTATATCGGCTTTTAAATGATTGACTGAAAGTAGAACAGAAAAAACGTGAGAAAATTTCGACATTGTTTGCACCATCGGCCAAGAAAAGAAGATACTTCTGATTACACAGAGGAATCTTCCGATTTTTGCTGGGAAATAAGTTTCTTTTTCTTATTATTTATTAAATCCATCGAAAATACTGTGACACATTTATGAAATCAAATATCTAAGTTTTCATTTCCACATCTTTTTTAAACGATGATAAACTGTTAAAAAAAATTTTATTTCACGTACAAAATATGTAAAGAGCAAGTAGCGAATATTTGACTGAATATATCTGTGATT
This sequence comes from Argiope argentata, assembly GCA_026289955.1. Lineage (NCBI taxonomy): Eukaryota > Metazoa > Arthropoda > Arachnida > Araneae > Araneidae > Argiope > Argiope argentata. The sequence continues at coordinate 5,089,752 of JAOUZG010022948.1, forward strand.
TTCAACATTTTAGATTCCTTAGATTAAAAAAAAATGAAATTCATTCTGACTATGAACTCAACAATTCAAAAATAGAACAAACTAAAGGAATATCATTTAGTAAATGGCCTTTAAGCTGAAATTGTAGATCTATATCAAATTTTTGAAAAAAATCTGTCAAAGAGGACTTAGTTGTCTGTGTAATTGCCAAAATGTATGCAAAAATAACTGTATCAAATTTCGGATTAGATCCATCAGAGGGTTGCCTACCAATTGTAACATGTGAGAGTGAATGCAGTAAGTCATATCACTTACTCTTCGACCTGCTCGGCATATGGATAATAAATACTGAATGATCGGACCTCTATACTAGAAACACTGGTGGGACCCTTGGTTGAGTCCTCAGGGCCCTCACCGGACACGGTACAACCCTTCCCATAGGAAATAGGTCCCGTCATCGATGGGAGGGGCCAGATCTCCCCTTTTTCGTGTTGGCGAGATCCAACCACCATGTTGGAAGCATCTCATCCTCATTTCATGGTATCTCCCGATGGAATGGGCGAACGTCGTATTAAAAAGGTACAATAAACTAGATGGTTTTAATCTTCTGATTCTTATTTAAAAATATAGCTATGCATCAATATTAGATTAAATCCGTCAATGAATACACTGTTTGTCTACAACCAGTGTATAGAGAGTTCTTTCCCTTTTTCTTAGTAATTAAACAACATTTTAAAACGGAATTAGCTAGATAATTGAAATTTAGTATGACATTTGGCATCAACACTGAGGAATAGATTTTCATGAATATTTGTTGCAATTTTAATCTTTATCAGTTATATTATGATAAATTCATAGTTGAAGATAATGAATTTATAAATTTTTTCCTGATAATTATAAGCAGGCAGACATTAAAAATCTAATGTCATCACAGTAAGAAATTTTTCTTACTAATGATATGTTTGGACATGAAAAATTACATATATGTGCCAAATTTTAAATTATTTACATGATTTTCAATACTAATTTAATCTCCGTCTAAAGAACGAAAATTTAGCCGGCGCCCTGGCATAGGGGTGGCAGCTCTTCATCAAGAGCTAGGCGTCCCGGGTTCGAGTCCTGGTTCGAGCAAGGTTGTTCTTTTGTGTTGTTGGTGTTATAGTGGCACTTGCCATGGACAATCTTCGCCGAGGCACTAGCGAATTTTAAACTGAAAGGGGCGTCTCTTGTTTTAAGCAGCGCCAACTAGGGTCAAGAGTACAACTTAGCTACTCACTCATCACAGTCGCTTGCACAGCCCCCCCCCCCTTTTTTTTTTAGTGTGGCACGTTCATACACCTTACAGAGCAATCATGCCCGGACTGGGACTCGAACCCGGGACGCTCAGATCACTAGGAAGACGTGTTACCTTTGTGCAGAATGCCGGCTGATCTGCTCTATTTGTGATATGTGTGAATGTTCCTCCCTATAAAAAGAGGCTGTAAAAGCGTCTGTAATGAGTGTGTAGCTAGATTGTACTCTTGGCCGCAATTGGTGCTACTTCAAATCAAAGGACACTCCTTTCGGCTTAAAACTCGCTGAGTCCTCGGCGAAGCCTGTCCATGGTAAGTGCCATTAATAACAACAACAACAACAACAGAACGAAAACTTGATCGGCCATCCTCTTATGAAACAGTCTCTACGAATAACACCTTAAAACATAAATTGTTATATTTTAAAAACATGTATGCAATTATCCAAAAAAAATTGCTAAGCAACAAATGAGGTTCCGTTGTTACCTGATCAGAGACCACTGGCAGTTAGCAACTTTCAAGCATGTATAAAAAACGAGAAAAGTTCTACCTTCTTTCTTTATTTATTTATAAGTCTCAATCTACCAAGTTAGTATTTTTCAAATAATTTCTGCCTCTTTCTATACTTTGATTACTTTGTTATTCACTTAAATGCAACTGAGTTTTAAAGCAGTGCATTCGTGACATATAAATTTACTAAGAAAAAAATTTAATTAAATGTTCCGGGATTAAATTTTTCTTAGTAAATTTTCTTAGTAGCTTCCGGGATTTTTTCTTTTGTAACTTCCGGGATTAAGTCTTGAAAATGTCTCGATTGTTATTTTGTATTCCTTATTATAGTATCGTATTAATTTGTTTTTGACAATTATAAAAGACGTGAATATATTGCTTTAAAGTTTTATAAAGTTGAAATCATTGTTGAATGTTTTTCAAAAGCCATCAAATTAGAGATTTTTAGTTAATTATAAGTCTTTGGACAGATAAAAGTAAAAGTCAACATCACGCTTCAGTGAAATATTTTCGTTTTTCCACCGATATAGATGTTAAAAACTCACGTTTCCTCCAACCATCGTTTTTTCGGCCAGAACCGGAATACATTTGATCTTTTAAATAAACCTCACAATACTGAATGAGATTAATAAAATTTTTGAATTGCTCTTTATAAGGAGTTAACAACTACCAATTACTAATGGAGTAATACTGCACATTTTGCAGTTTACAAACCTTTTGTATTAAAAAATTTGGAATAAAGTTATTTTAAAGGGAGATCGAGTTCGATGACCTTTTGAATTTAGACAATGGAGATTTATTAATCTACAATTCAACACAGATAATTTTTTCATTCATAACAAAATTTAGAGGATTCTTTGAAGAAATAAAGCTAAATGTTATTTACTGAGCTCTACAATAAAACTCTAGTGGGATTGTCTGAAGAAAGGAAACGGGGAAAAAACACCTTTTAATAAAGATCGCTTTTTTGGAAAGCAAATATCTATATTTAGGGAAGTAATAAACAAGATCATCATAAATCAATCGATTCTATTTTGCATGAAATTCGCGTAATATCAATCTTATTGCTTATTTGACAAGTATTGAATGTTACATTCACTATTTTTCAGCCAACCAGAAAGTTTTTTTGTTGATATTTTAATATTAAGATAATTGTTGAAACAAACTACAATTCTATACGGTACGTGATTACTTTTATGTAGGAGCCCGTTAAGAAAAGGTTTTAAAATTTCTAATTAGACTTTTAATAAAAATGTTGACATCCCCCCTCAATAATTTCAGAACACATTATGGGGCAAAAACTATGTTATGCCACTGTAAGATTCGAAATATTAGCCTCTCCGTGATATTAATTTTATTTCCTTTCAATAATTTTAATAATCTTTCTCTAATTTTAATAATTTTAAAAAAAAATGTTCTTAGGTATATTTTACGAGAATATTTTTCATTGTTTCAGTAGGTCATATTTATATTCATGCACTTTGCTGAGTTTTTAAATATATTTTTGTAAGCACATTATTACTATTATGTTATAACTAAAAGTAAACTTAAAAATGAAATAAAAACAGAGGAGCCAAACCTTAAACATTATCAAACTACAATGTTTCGGATGAGAGTTCCAAAAATCTCTAAAATTTTTAAGAAACTCTTTTATAAAAATTTTAAAACTTTTCTGTTTTTATTATATATCTGTGTTCAATTAATATACAAACATTCTCGAAATAAAACTATCTTTATCCCCTTAACCGGTTTGCCCGTACGCCGTATGTGCATCGATTTATCGAATTTTAATAGTTGTATACAAAAAATAAATCATTAATAACAATTATAATTCAATTGTAAAATGACTTCGAATACATAGATAAGCCAAGTATTCCATGGATTTCCATTTGAATCAAAATTAGAAAATATTCCCAAAATAGAAGGTGTCATCTTATTAGATAGTAAGGAAAATAAACCAGTTAAGGGGTTAAGAACCAAGTGCTGTTTGTGTATGGTCTGCTGCCCTTAGTTCATCCAGTACTTTCAAATTCTGCGTGTCTAATTGAATCGTCGCGTGCTGCAAATTGAACCAACAAACAATTGAAAAATTTTCATCACCTTAAGTGGAATCAGATAGAGTTTTTGCAAGGATGTCACTTGAAAAAAGAATCAACCAGAAAATGCCGAATTTCACAATTTTCCACAAATGTTCCTCTCATAATGCAGGTCGAAAATGATAATTATTTATTGACTGAATTTTTAAAATATCCCAAACTGAAATGAAATTTATACAAAAAAGTATTTTAATAAATAATAATTGCTCTTGTTAAAATTCTCGGTACACAAAATTTGCTAGAATATTCTAGAGCTATTAATTGCAAACAATAACATCACATAATAACCATTGCAGCACTTCATTTATCTTTTCAAAGGACATTGATTATTCCATTTTAAAATCTGTAAAGAATTTCAGTATGTGTGGTGAGTAATCCAAGAACTAATTTCTTATATGGTGATGGCCCATTTTTGGATAAACTCTTACTCCTCTTCAAAGAATAAGTTTTAAGGATAAAACTTTCCTAAGCTTTTCTACCTTTTTGTTGGTGAAGAAAAACACTTATTGTCTAAGTGAGTATAAGGATCGTTTTAGAAAATGAAGATCCAGATCTAAATTGAATCAACTCTTTTGAGCTAATGTATCTTACAGTGTCATTATTAAAAATAAAATCCTTGGTATTCTGATATAAATATTACATATTTCGTTTAATTGTAAATTTTATTACTATGCATCATAACATGCCTTAGAGTCTCACTAGAATGATTCTTCACATTTCATGAAACGCGGTTAACTAATAACAATGTGGGGAATTGACAGGAGAATCTCAAATTCAGAATTCTATTACACACAAGATCCACCTTGAATGTAAGATTCGTTCAAGCTGAATCTAACATTGAGGATCAAATCTCCTCCAGCTGGTTCTGGATGGAAGTTTGGAGAGGGAACCTCCAAAGATCCAAATGGTTTTTGGACCAAGATCCAAATAATCCGAACGCATAATCCAAATAATCCAAACGGATAATCCAAATAATCCAACGGATAATCCAAACGGACGGCTGGCCAAGATCCAAAATCACGCTTTCCATCGCCAAAAAACCCACGAGTAAATATGAAAGTGATACTAATGTGACTGCAATAAACCAAAACCTCATATATCGAGCTCACATAATTGGAACTGTTGTTGTTGTTACATATGGCACTTGCCATGGACAAGCCCCCGCTGATACAGTAGCAGATTTAAGCCGAAAGGAGCGTCTTTTGTTTTTGAAGTAGCGCCAACTAGGGCCAAGAGTACAACTTAGCTACACACTTACTAGATTTGCTTGCACAGCCTCATTTTACAGGAGGACACAGTCACATATCTCACAGATAGCACACAGAAGAACAACCATGACCGAACTGGGACTCGAATCCAGGACTCCCAGAACACAAGGAATACGTGCTACATCTGTGCCAGAAAGCCGGCTAGGAGCTGTTTATTTACCAATTCCCTTTTGCTCTGAAATAGGTTGACTTATAACACAAAAGGTCAAGATTTTAATTTCTCGTTTAAATATCTTTGGCGAGTTCTGTGAGTTACCTTTGCACCAATGGTATTTTGAAATTTCTTGGGGAAACAATTGTCCAGAATTTTTCTTGTTGCTCTATTTCTAGAATTTTTTTCCCTTCCGATGTTATTTATTTAGTCATAGTACTTTTATTTTAACGTGTTTTTTTTTGCACCAAAATATCATTTGATATAATTGGAGTAATCTGTCATAAATAATTCATAAATGGAAATATGATCTCATAGATGGAAACATGATCTGAATGAGAATGAATAAAACCCAAAATATATCATTACACGAGCATATTAATCAATATATTAATCATCACTTTTTAATTAATGATTATTATTTATTAATTGTTTTTTTTTGTTAATATATAAGGAATTGGATTGTAGAGTGTTAAAACCTAAAACTTTCAATGTAATAAACTGAACAAGAATGAAAGTCAAGAAAGAATAGCTTATGTTCCAAATAATTTTCAATTTAAGTATGTCATTTCCGGAAGCTTTCAATAAGCATTCAACTTGTGCAAAATAAAAGAAAACAACCGCAAGAAAAGCAATCACCTGTCATAAAAATTGATAAAAATATTAAGTACTGAAGACTCGGTTTTGAAAATTCATTTCATAAGATCTACTTCAGTTTTTTCCATGAGAAATAATTGAAAAAAACTTGATCTCTAATTAAGCAAAACCATCTTAATAATACTGAATAAGAAAGGTTCAAATCCATTAATGTATACATGAAATTACATATCAGGACATTAGTATTAACACCCGTTTATTACGTTCGCATTATTATGTCATACAAATGATACGATTACACTTTTTTGTTGGGTATTCGAAATTGCTTTCTGAACATCATTTCATGCAAATGTTATTACATGTCATCGTAAAAGTTTAGAAAACTACACAATAACCAATGACATCGATGTGTTTATCATATTTATCATATTATATCATCAGCATAATTGTCATGATTCTGAGCTGTATAATGCGTTCGATAAATGCAGAGCCTCTGCATTTATCGAACCTCAGAACAACGAATTAAAATGAGATTTCGTGATGATCACTTAGTATTAAGGCAAAATACAGATATGTGGTAAGAGTCGTGATATCCTTTTATTCAATGTTCTTAAAGAGCTTAACTTGTTTTCTGGGTAAAATACGATATATCGCCACCGTTGTATAAAAAAATCGTGTATCAAACGTGCCAAAATATTTTTCTCTACAAACACATGTATAATTTAAATATATCTATTTTCAGGTAGTTTTAAAAGATGTTTGATTGTTGTATGCTGTTACAAAAGGCCGACCTTCGACTGTGGTTCTACCTCTTATAGAAATTTTAAACTTAGCAACTGTAAAAAATAAAAAAAGCTTCGATAAAAGAAATTTTTTTAGATAATATCATTAAAAATTGTCCAGCATTTCGCTTAGTTATTAAATTATCAAATAGATATATTTCACTTTAAAAATATTTTTATAAAAATTAATGTAATTACGAAAAAGCAATGAGTAGCTATTATAAATACTATAAATAAAAAAATGTATGACACATATCATTATTGATCTAATCCAATGAAAATAAATATTTTATGATTCATTAGACATAAGTTGTTTGAATTTAGCAATGCTTTTGATGAATGTTTAGACTTTAAAAAAAACATTACAGCTCAGTTTTCAAGCTAGTTTTGATCAAACTCAGCATACTTATTGTTCCTAATATTTATTCTGATAAGATTATTCCTGTTAAAATAATTAATATAATAAACATAGAATTTATTTTTAAAAAATTGTATGAAAATTATATCATTAAAGGAATACTTTTTGAATTTATTTTATTGTTAGATAAATTTCGCATCCAATTATAATTTTTCGAAAGGAAAATTAGAAATTAAATGTAATCGATATTATGCACAGTAGCTTCTGTTTTGTTCCAGCAATGTAAAGTGATATGATTCTGGTAGGACCCATAATGACCCCCCCCTCAAAAAAATTTCTTTGAAATTTATAATTGTATTTTAATTTTAATGAATGACCTTTTCAAAATGTACATGCAAAACTTTTCTAATGTATATGTCTCTGCTACATTTCAGACGTGTAGCAGTGACATCCTTTAACCCTTTGCACCCCGAAAAATAATCAGATGCAAAATTATTCCCCAAATACAAAGATTTGTTTATTGCTATGAAAAATAAATATATGTAATTCTTTTAAGTCTAATTTCTTTGAAAAATTAATCTACATTTCTTAAACATTATGAAGGTGCTTTTAACAATTAAATTTGAAAAATAAATTAATAAAACGTCAAAATGATGCACAGTCTTGAATGTCAGGTCAAACTCGACATCGGACCGCAAGGGATTAAAGGATTCACAATCGTGATAAAATGACACTGATCTTATTTAAAGTCACGGGATATTACTTGAAACAGATAAAAGATTTACTTTAAATTCTTAAAACGTAACTCAAAGATATCACAGCCATAATACGTAGCTCAAAGATATCATAGTTATAATCGATTTTAATGAGACGCAGCATATTTGTTTATCGCTGAAGAGAGAAATTAGAAAAAAGAAGGTAGAAAATGTACCCACAGGTTTTATGCTCAAAGAATGGGAATCCTTTCATATGGAGAGTGAAACTAAAGAAAATTTATAATTCAGCACCTTTATTGGGGCATTTTATAATAACAGGTCCTAATAATAGTGTATGGCAGATCCTTATTATTAAGCATATCAAGGTCAAGCAAGTAAAATATGAGAAGAAATTTTAGAAAGAGCCCTTCTATCTTTGAATTAAAGGGGTGAGAAAAAAATTAATGTTAAAGAAGGGGATAAACTATTTTTGCTTGTATTTGCTTGTAACTTTAAATTAATAAAATAAGTATTAAATTATTCCAATTTTATTAATATTTATAAAGTTCTCAGTATTTCCTAGATTTTTTCATTTTTAAATAACTTGAAAAAGCAATATTTAACTACCTAACAAATTTCATGAAAAGGGTTATTTGAAACAGTCTTCTTATGACAGATCCTTATTATTAAGCAGATCAAGGTCAAGCAAGGGAAATGTGGGAAGAAATTGGAAAGAAGCCTTTCTATCTTTGAATTAACTGAATGTTTTGTTTGTATTTGCATGTAACTTTAAATTAATAAAATAAGTATTAAACTATTTCAATTTTATTAATATTTATAAAGTTCTCAGTATTTCCTAGATATTTTTTATATTTTTAAATAATTAGAAAAAGCAATATTTAACTACCTAACAATTTTCATGTAAAGGGTTATTTGAAGTAGATTTGATTAAACACAACGTATTTGAGCTTCAAAATCCAACAAGAGCCATCCTTATTCAAAAATAAATAGTTATAGTTGTTTGAGGCCGCCCATTGGTCAAATAATACACACATTATTAATAGAAAACTCACAACCTAAAATGATTCATGATAATCATGACTTAGTTATTCAAATATTGATTATGGGCACATAACCCTTCTATGACAGCAGTTGTAAGTCAATATTTTACTGGAATCGCAAGTTTGACCTTTTACTTCTCCACCTTTCTCAAAAAGAAAAAAATGCACTTTTAAAGGTGAAAAACATATTTCAGAGAAAAAAAAAGATATGTGAAAAGTTCTTCCGTTTTTCTGAGAATTAAAAAAAGAATATGTGGTATGGAAAAAAAATTTTTTTTTGCATAGTTGTGGGGTTTTTTTTCCAAGTCAAGTGCTGCAAAGTCATTAGATCAGGTAGAAGTTAAAGCTTACAATCAGACGGATCACTATGTCACGTCAGTGAAGGGGAAAGAGAAGTTGTTAAAAACATTTAAAATACTTCATATATTTTTGGCATTGAAATTAAAAATGGAAGTCACGAAATAGGAATGCGATTAAGATATCGTCAAGAGAAGAGCGAAGAACCTTTGATCGTGATTCTTTTCACGTTTCGTTAAATAACATGGTATGAAGAATATGTGTGTATGTGTGTGCCTCTGACGATTTCAACTCTTTTCTTTTGATAATAGTTCACACGATGTGATCTCTTCTGTTACGTGAAAGTTAAATAAAAAAAAGTATTTCTCTAACAATTTCTTCGAATAATGCGTGATTTTGTTAACATTCGTGATACATACCAAACATAACAATTCCAACTGATAAGAGGATAATGGAATGAAGTTAATTCATTTTTAACAAACAATAATTGGATGATAATCTATTACTAACTCAAGATGAATTAATTCTAACATGTTAAGCGAACTTAACGAAGTTATTATTCACGCATTTGTGGCATAGACAAATATAGTTGTCGAATGAAAAACACACATTTTACTAGAAAATGTACATTTTTGTCGGGGAAAAAAGAATGAGCTCACGTAATACGTCTAATGCTTCACGTCGACTTAGTTTTCTAATTTATTGTGCAATGTAAGGAGGAACGGAGTATTTGATGTCACATTAGAAAGTAAAAATGTTTGCCGTTAAAAACTTACCCGGTAAAACCTCTTTAATATGTCGTTCAATATGACGTTTTAAATGGTGTTGAATTATTCCTATTCTTTTTCATTCCTTCATAAAAAATTCTTTATAGTGTCATAGATATGGGGCAGAACGATATTTTAAAAAATGGGGGAGCTCAGAAGACAAATTCATTTCACATTAATTTAATCCAAATTCAAATGTAGCGAAAATTGAAGCTAGCAGAAACATTTTGTTCCAAAGAAACTTATATGTAAGTATTTTGCTAAACTATATTCAAAAGGAAGAAAAGCAAAAAAGGGCTATCACAATAAAATCTGTATAAATACCTTAATTTTTCTTTATTATAAAAATTATTTAATGCAACGAATATATTTAATTTATCAAATAAACTAATTAATAAATCGAAATTTTTTAATTAAAAAGAATTCCTCATTGTATGCGTTTTACGACAAAAATTCTAAAAAATTATTTGATCAGAATGAACTAATTTCTATTTTATTATCAATAAAACGAACTCCTCTTAGTGTGATTGAGGTTAATGTTATAATTTACTTTATAACATCAAAATTTCATGGACGCAAATCGACGTATTCATATGTATCCAAAAGTATTCATTTAGTGGGATCATTATATCGCTTAGTGGTAACATTTTGAATCAGAAAATTTACCGATCCATCAATTTAGATTAATACTATAAATGATATTTGTAGAATATCTTTCACAATTTCATAAAATATTTTTTATAACAATTTATTAAATATTTTCCATTGATATATCAAAATATTTCTGATAAAGAAATATTTGAGTCATTTTCCACATGGGATTGAGTTCACATTTTTTGGGGGGGAGGAGGGTAGTTTAGTTAGATTAACCCATTTAAAAGCAACACTGTGGCTATTTTGGAACTGATCACGTAATTAGCCAGGATCAGATGACGAGGATAACACTTGGGCTGACACTCCCCTCTCCAAGTTTCCAAACCACACCAACTAAAGGACAATTGGCCCGACGAATTTAGCTTGCACCAGCCACGTTTACACGACGGTTCTTCGGTGGAATAAGGGCTCGAATCTGAAATCCTCAGGTTGCGTGTTTGATACCTCACCACCAGGTCACAGCGATCCTGTTTGCTTTTTTGAATCAGAACAGTCTGGATTGGATTTAAGAGACATCTGCACTGTCAAGTCTGGTTGGAAATCTGTTGAATTATGAAGTCAAAGGGAATGAAAAGAAAACATTGATTTAAATGTTAAGGACAAAAGTGAAAATCTTTGCAGGAGTGAATGTTTAGCTAAAACGGATCAACGTAACTCTGTCGAGCAGTTGTGAAAAATCACAGACTCTTCTTTGTAAATTTCTCTAGAGGCTAGAGCGTTTTGTGAGCAAAACCAAGAGTTAAACATCGATGATTTTGATGGGATTAAATATGTTAAAGAAAAACTATCAGTCGAACAGTATCAGTCTATCAGTAAATTAGTCGAACACTTTATATTTTGAAACTTAAAGAGCAGCAACACTCGAAAATTTCATTAAAAAATACAAGTATGAAAAATATGTAAAGAAATTTTTAAGGAATAATTGTCAGTAAGCAATAATTAATGAATTTTTTAATTGATATTTTTGAAATAAATTATAAATGGAGGTGTTAAACGTTTTTCCTTTTCCTTGATTAGAAGATGGATTGATTAAACGTAAATTATTTTACTCAATTCACTTATATTTATTCGATTAACGTTATCAAAATTCAAAAATCACGAGGAAATCACATTAAAAGTTAACTACTGTATATGGTTAATAAAAAAAGAGTTATTGCGATAAAAGTACAGTAACTATTATTCTTTCACTTAAAAGTTGTTGAAATTTTGGAAGTTAATAAATATTTTATAAAACTATAAGCGTGATAATATACTAAAACAATTATGAAATCAGATTAAAAAGTCGTATGTTTTTACCAATGCGTTCTGAGGCAGAAGTATATCGTAGTTTGAACAAAGATTCAGTATTTCATCGTTCTTGTTAGAACATCAGTTTCGTATTATCCCTTGAGTGATAAACGGAAGAAGCTTTCTTATACCTTTAACCCTTTCACTATTGAAGCCCAAACAATAGCTAAATTTAAAGAAGAATTTCCGCTTTCTGTTTTCAAAGAAAGTTGCAAGATTTAAAACGAGAACATAATTGTTGATAACTCGTTTTATATCCTGTTGTTGTTGCTGCTTCTAATGGCACTTGCGCGGTCAAGCTCGCTGATGCATTAGTGAATTTAAGCCGAATGAGCGTCTCTTGTTTGAAGTACCACCAACATGGGCCAATAATACGACTTAGCTACTCACTAATCACATTCGCTTGCACAGCATCTTTTTACAGGAGGGGGGGCACATTCCTACTCCTCACAGATAAAACACAGGAAAACAACCATGCCCTAATCGGGACTCGAACCCGGGACCCCTGGATCGCATAGGAAGACACTCTACCCCTATACCAAGACACTGGCGTTGTACCTCCTGCTTTCATCATTTGAAACAGAAATTGACATACCAGGATAGAATTTATTCGGCAGGTTAGGCTGTATCTGTAGTCAGTTAGTAGGGTTAAAAAGGGTTCTTTTTACAACTGCTCATGTATGAATATATAACACAGATTTTTAAAAAATTATACAAAATTAAATTGATATACATGGTGCAAAAAATGCTCATAATTATTTCCTCCCTAATGCAGCTTACAAAATCGAAAAAATACATATTTAAAAATTCTTTATTCGAATTTTTATCCATGCTTCTATTAGGAAGACCCCTCCTCCGTTTTTTGTTGTATTACTAAACTTGAAATTATTCTTTTAGAAAACCTGTCTACGCTACCACTATTGATAAAAATCTTTGAAAAGAGCGACTGGATCAAGCAATTTTTTGCAGACTTATCTTGAGCTCACATATGAATATTTTCTTCTTACTTTCTCCGTTATAATGTACACACCCAAGTCAAAAATTGTTAGTTGCTTCTGGAAACCTACAATAGATAAACATCTCTATTAGATCCTTCATAGAATCTTCTTTGAATATTCCGTGTGAGGTCCATTATTAACTTCTTACAGAAGTAGCTTAGAAACCTATATTTATTTATTTGAATGTAAAACTTCGTCTTCGCAAGACATGTCAAGATTAGTTTTCTGACTTTGAACATTGATTCTTATTCTTAAGTATTTAATTTAAATTTTCTTTATTCTTTAACACTTGTTGCAGTTTTCTTTCTTGGATTTATCTAATCTTCAATAATTGGAAATATACTTATTTTCCATACATTAATTTAACTAAATATATCCTTCTTGCGTTTTTATCCAATGAAAATAGTTGATATAATTTCTAAAAAACAGCAACCCCCTGCTGAAGCAAGAAATCGGTTTTTTGCTTCCTGACTGAAGGGATATTATATTGTTTAATCATCTCTAAGTACTCCGATAAGAATAACACATATATCCCTGATGTGTTCCTGATGATGTGTCCCTGAAATGTAATCCCTTAAAATAAATATTTTGTTATATTTGTTTATTAAATTTTTACCGAACTGATGCCCGACACGTTCCAGTAAAATATGTAAAAAGTAACATACATAGAAGACAATATCACACGCTCTTCTGTAATTATTCCTTGTAAGTTCCACTTCCAGCAAAAATGCTCTCTCTATCCCCATCTCCTTTCATCAATAAAATTAAATCCTGATTTTAAAAGTTTGCGCTAGAGATTTTGAATATTAAATACATGACTATTTTTAAAATGTATTAGCTGGCATATAAAAAGATATCTTTATATTCTTCGCTTCCTATAAGCTTCCAGACGAGAACTTTTTAAAATTTTAGTGCTGCTAATTTTATTTGATATTTTTATAATGAATATAGAAGGAAAGCGTATAAAAATATAGATAACCATTATGGAGTAGTTTACCCGAAATCTTCTCGCAAATTCTGTAATAAATGTTATCTATGCTTTATTAACCGTAAGACACAGGTGAACAATATTTATGAAAAAGCTTAGTAAAGTGTTATCTTTGGTGATAAATTGTTGGGATGCGGTTGAAAACAAGTGCCAGATCTATCTGTTTGACTTTCAGAGCGCCTATAAACAGAGAACTGAAAAATACAGCAAGTTATATAAATATGATTTGGCATATAGTTTTATTTTTAAAGCTGAAGATGAACATAAAATTTTGATTCATATTCATCAACGAGTTTCTTACATTCCATTCTACATGTTTTAAAAAGTAATTTACATACGAAGCGAATATCACATTGAAAAGGAATAACTAAAAGAAAAGCTTGAATAAGAACTCCAAAAAGGTGTTGTTCTTAGCTACTACGTATCATCCCTCTGCAGTATAAGATCGCCCAAAAAGAATATGCACGAGTTTCTTAAACGAACAGAGATTTAATCCTAAACATCCCGTATATCAAGGAAATAGGAAGCAAGATGCAATGCATTCACAGCATCTAACAAGATGCAAGATGTAGATGCTGTGAATACCTAAAGGGCATATGATTTTTGAAATCACGTATTGTAACCCTAATAGTTCCATCACCACATCCTAATAGTTCGACACCACAACTTAATAGTTCTATCATCACATCCTAATAGCTCATTATTACATCAAAGATCACATCCGAACAAATTCCATACAATAAAAAGTACCATTAAATGATTTTCTTATATTCAAATTCTTCATTCCTTGTAAATGCATCCTAAAGATTATGATGAATGATTGTTGGGATATTATTTGAAGTTAATGTTCGTGGTTCAATCGAGTTCTGAATAATAACGCATAAACGTTTGCCTTCAGTTTATCAAAACTGTAATCGAGTGTGTCAGAAAATAATTGCAGTAACCATATGCTTTATTTTTAGGTAATTTGTATAAACGTAATTACCTGCATTTTCTGTCATTCATGTCAGCAGTATTGTTTTTCTTTATTCTGTAAAAAAAGTTTAGATGAATATATTAAGGATAAATGCAAGTAGTTTCACTGTTTGAAATGAGTCATCTAGTTGCACTTTTTCAAATGCCATTACAATTTCAGATTTTATTTATTTCATTTTTAAATCTGTCATCGAATGGTCTGAACAGCAAATTGCAGCCATTGTTATTCTAATTGCTCTTTGTGCAGATCTAAATGGGCAGAGCTCTTGCTTCCGTTACTTTCAAATGAAGAAATTAAAAGAAAAGTTTGACATTTTTTTTGTATGTCATCAAATTTGATATGTTAAGGAGCGTGAATTATATGAAGAGAAAAGAACAAAATTTGATGTAAAATATGATTCATTGATGAGTCAAATAGTAAAAAATACTTCCCGAAAAATGAGATACAAAACAGAATGCACAGCTTTCAATAATTCAATCAAGTTACACTTCTATAGTTGCTACCATTATGATTCAGTTAAAAAAAACAAAAATGATTTTAATGTTAGAAATGAAATTTATTCATTGAATGATTTATTTTGAGAGGTCACAATGATGATGACTTAAAAAAAGCTTTGCTTTTAAAAGGGGCGAGTTTTGCTCTTACAAGAACTTTTACAGTTTTACAGCTTTTATCTTTTATGTTTGTAAAGATAAATTTTTATCAGTTTTTCCCAAACTTCCTGATGTGTGAGGTGTGAAGAAATTCTGTGTAATTTTTCGAGATTCCATTTTTGTTATTCATTACTAATAGCTTAATTTTATTAAATTTTCATCCTATAATAGAGCCGTTTTTTTATAGTGAGTAAAAAATTCATCATTACATCACATATTGATTTCGGTAATAGATTATGAAAGGCTATAATATCTTACGAAAATCTTTAAGGCATTAGATAAAAATTTGATCATTAGTATCTATAATAATTTTGATAATCCATTATGAAGTAGTTTAATGTCTAAAATTATAAGAATAACTTAAAAAGTTGTTTAAAACTCATGCTTTTATGAGGATTTTAAGATATAAGAAATAAAAATATTCTATCAAAATTCTAATGATCAAAATAAAAATCACAAAAGTGTGAAGCATTGAAGATAGTTACGAGAAAGAAATTAAGCTAAAAAGAATACAATTAAACTGAACATCCTTAAACATTTATTATAGTAAAATTAAAATTTATTTACGTAACTACTATTCTAAGCATTTCTATCTGCATATTAAACTTTAGAAACTTTTTTTTTGGTTTCTAGATTTTTCATAAAAATGTTTTTTTAGTGTACTAATAAAATAGCGTTTTTTAAAACGATGTTTTATTTCTTTAAACAATTAAAAACTTGAACAGAGCTGATAAAGTAACACGAGGTCTAATTTGTCAAGGATATACCAATCTTAATCCGTCATCATACTATGAGGATGACACCTGAGCAGGCTCTCCTTTGTCTAACTTACGTGCGATGGCAAAAAATATTTTGTAATTTCTGATATACCACGACTGCTCCAAAAAACTTTTTTAAAAAACATAAAAATTAATGTTACCATAAATTATAATACATAGCAAAGACAGAAATGCAACGAAACATTACCAACAGCAACTCAGAGGAAAATAAATATAAGGAATTAAAATATCTGTAATATTTTTTTCAATAAGAATGGCAGCTCTAAAGATAAAATAATATTTCCTATACATGGAAACTTAGTTTTTAATTAATTAAAGATTAATTATTTCAAAGGAATTCATTGTATTTACGATCAAAACTTGAAAAAAATATTATCAGAAATTCGGAATTCTATTGCGTACAATTTATTAATGAAATTTTACTTTTATTTATAGAGATATTAGTATCTAAGACATTATTTTTTAAGTATAAAAATTTCGTCTGCATAAGTCTTCAATATGAAAGTTTATTAGTCTGAACAAAATTCGAATTAAAAAAAATCGTTTACCTATTTTCTTTGTAAAAAAATTGTATTTACTTAACAAAAGCTATTTAATTACAAGAAGATATTTTTCAGCCCAAGGTCACTTAAAAACACATTATTAGTTATATTGACCTAGAGGCTTTTTAATTTTTGTCTGATTTTATTGCCACTAGATATTGAATAAAGATTGCGTCAAATGCGAAATATATAGGAAATTAGTTAAATAAATATTAGATAAATTCCAAATAAATCCTCCAGTTGAATTCACTAATGATTTTAAAAATTGGCAAATAAAAAAATCAGTCTTTACGTCTCTGTATCAAGTTCTCAAATTATATCTCTCCAGTCATTCGCCAAAAGAAAAAACGAAAGAAAAGAAAGAAAGAAGAAAGAAAAGAAAGAAAGAAGAAAGAAAAATGAATAATCAATTTACTAAGACACAACTATTGTCCTAATTAAAACATTTTTAACAAATAAAAATTTTAAAATCGCAGTGAAAAGCAAATAGGGGGAACTGTAACGCAGTAAAGAATGTAAACAATTTAATCACTTCAATGCATATGCTTGCAGACTGTAATATGTTCGGCAAATAAGGAAGTCCATTATTTAGTACAGGATTATTAATTTATTGGGCCGAGTTAAAAGTTGTGTGATAGGTTTTCAGTTTTGAGATCAAAAAATAATCATAATTATACTATAAAGAGATTTCTAAATTTTATTTTAAAAATCGAAGGACGGAAAAATTAAAACCATTTAAAATAAAATTAGGATATTAAGATAAAAAAATGTCTAATTTTATACTTTAAATTTATATGGCTAAAATAAACACTATTTGATTTATTATTCATTTAAAATATGTAGCTCCTTTCCAAATAATAGATGATAGAGTTAAAATAATAACAATTCAATAAAATAGCAAAGTCTTTTAAGAGCTGGTGATATAAAGCTTAAAACATCTAACATAATTTAAATAATGCATTTGCAGCAAATAATTTTAAATAAAACACTTCAATATCGGCGTTTTGAAACTGGATTTTAATGTTTTATGTAATTTTCTTTATTTCTTAAACTGTAACAAGTAAACCAGTCGAGTGTGAGATAACATTAAAAAAATTGCCTAAGTGAAAATTTTAATCTTTTTTCACTTAAATCTGTAAGGCATTCTTTTAGATTTTTCGATATCTGTATGTAAAAATAGTAAAAAAATTAGATTGGTTTAAAAGATTTCTTAAGTTTCAGTTAGAGAAATGATTGAATTTTCTTTCCTTTAAATAACATTGGAAAATGCTTTATTTTCTTACTGATTTCTCGAAGTTAATACAGCGACAAACTTTTCATAATAAAACTGGAGTTGTGAGAAGAATAAAAAATTTATAAACTCCCATACACTAAACAAAATCTATTCCCATGCAATTTATTTCCAGATCTAGCACTCAAAAGGTATTAGAAGAAATATTTCGTAATTAAAATGCTCATATTTTAATTTATATACTTCTCACAAAATATGGTGTTTCAATAAGTTATATATCTTTCCTGAATTCACTAAGTAGTAAGTGAATCAATTCACATTGAAAGTTGCCTTTTTTAAAGTAGATATATCTCTCGAACTATGAACCACTTCAGTTCGATGTTACCTTTGATAAAATTTAACTTCACACCAAGGAATTATATCGAAGGTTTACTAATTTATCAGATATTATGTTGTTTAATAAATATTAGTGACGTTTTCAATTGCTTCGCTTGAAAATTGATAAGGTACAAAATGAAAGATTTTGCAACTAAAATATACATTTTTGGTTTCAAAATCTCTCTCAAAAAAAGGTCTATTTCTTGGTCACGTCACTCATCATATCCTTTTCAACATTCCGAAATGTCCAGCGTATTGAGAAGTCACTATTTTACTAAACTTTATTCTGTTTTTCTAAATATTCATGATCTTATTGTTTATTTCCCTTGAAATTTCATAATTACCAAATGTTATTCTGTTTCAGGCTCTTATTATTTATTTCCCTTGAAATTTAATAATTATTAAATTTATTCTTTTTTATATAAATATTCATGGGCTTATTAATTACTTCACTTATAATTTCAGATGATAGATAGTTAAACATTTTACAACTAAATAATATAAATTAGCTCTGCAGTTTTGATGCATTCTATGCCATGTCACTACATTTTTTTCTGCATTCCTAAATACCCGATAACACGAAAGGTCATTGTTCTATGAAATTTTATCCTGTCTTTCAAACTGCTAGCGGTGTTATTATTTATTTCATTTACAACTCACTGAGGAAGAAAGTGAAACATTCCACAGCTGAAACTGAATTATTTCGTCAGGTTTTTTAATGTAGTGTTTTGTTTTAAACCATGTCACTCAACGCTTTTTCTATACATTCCAACAACGCTCACTGTACCGAGAGGTCACTGTTTTACCGAATCACTGGTCATCGCGCATCAAAGAATTTTCACTTCAACGAAAAAGAGCGTTTTATTTTTCTAAGTGAAACCTGCTTACGATAACAACATCCCTGCTGCGTTAAGCGACCTGGAAAAAAATCCCAGTGACAAATTTTCCGAGAAACTTTTGTTGTTTCAATCTTGGTAAATGTTTTTACGAAATGTTTCATTTTCCGTTAGTCGAATGACCTCTGGGAGCCACTGGATGGCGCCGTCTCTCTCGTAGAAGGTATCAATTAAGCGGTTATTCTGAGCCATCTTAAGAATTTGATAGATTGCCGAAGAGATCTATCTCGGTTTCTTCGATTAAGGTCTACAACCTTCTGAGATTCACCCTGTTTGACAAACTTAGTAGACCATTTCTTACCATCTGGGTGGAGTTGCTAATCATCAAACTTGTAAAAGCTATTTAATGATGAATCTTTATTGGATAGGGGATTCTAGTAGCTGACCTTTCTCGAAATCCTCAGCTGATTGCATGAAGTTTTTTTGTTTGCTTGTTGTTTTTTTAATCGATAATTCAACTTTTTAGACACGCAGGATAATGATGTCTTTTTTTCCCAACATGCGATAAACACATCAATGTTGACTTGTTATTGAAACAACAAAAGTTAATACAAAAATAGAAACAGAACTATCGCTTGCCCGCTTATTAAATAATTAAAAAAAACCTGCGCTTTCAAGATAGGGAGATTACAGCATCAAACTGTTAATTTAGTTAAGTAAATAAGAATTTTTTCCAAGGCCAAATGTAGCTATTTAAAAAAAATCGAAAGAAGGGTTAAAAACAGTTTCTTTTTTCTTTATTATTTTCTGAATCGTGGGAAATTTTCAATCTGGCTTCATTGAACTTCATGTTGTTGTTATGTATATGTAGCTTCAGTTTTTCAATATTCTTCGTGAAGATGACAAGATATCACTTTCGTAGATGAAATGTGTTGTTCGTCCTCTCTCTAAAAAGGTGACAACAACAAAATTTGAATATTATGCAAAGATTCTTAATTAGAATTGCATATTTGGCGTGAAGATTTGACTGGTTTCGTCGCATTTATCCCATGACCACTAGAATGATAAGAGCCCTAGCCGATAGAACATCAAAACAATAGTATGCAATCTAGCAAATCTTTTAATTAGCAATTGTTTACAAAAATATGGAAAATCTTCAAAATTTATTTGAGCAATGATTAATTAATTTGTAATTAATTTTTTTAGTAATCTGATAGATTATATATAATAATTATTAATTTTATCCTATAATACGCATTCTGGATATTTCCATAGCTTGCTGCCAAATATTTGGAAAATCAAGCAACTAATCCTAATTGAACTTGACCTTCATATTCGAATTACACTCCATTTTCTCCATTTGCCTAACGTTACTATCGGCAGTAATTAACTATCAAAGATGGTTTTTGGAAGCGAGGTGCCTTTTTGGAAGAGTCTTTCTTTACCTGCCTTTTCTAGCAATATCACAATGAAGGTTCCCTCTCCCCCTTTTTTTCAAATTAAAAATTTGAAATAAATTTTAAAAAGTTTTGAAAAGGAAATATCCTATCCTACAAGTCTATCTCCTGTTTTATTCTTTTCTTCTAAAACAAATATTCGAAGAAAAGGTATTGTACAATAAATATAAAAGAAATTCTATTTCAAAATTTTGGATATTCTTCACGTTTTAAATCATTCTGCTCCTGGTCAGATGAAATCTTTCATAGAGAAGTATATATGTCTGTTTTTCTGCTTGTGTGCTTATTATTGCAATGAGTCAACCAATAGCAGCGTTCTCTCCTGGATATTTTCCTATATTCAGAAAATATAATTCTTTCTTATTTAGTTTGCATTGTGAACGTTTCGATTCTTTCAACAAAGCGAAAGATCTAGGATGGGAAATGTTATCGCAAACCCTCGAATGTCGCGGCAAAATTTCCTTGCGCATCTTCCCACTCCACCACTCTTTTATTTCCGATTTTAGTAACTCGATATATATTCAATATAGCTCAATACATTTCGCAATTAATGAAGAAATCCAAGTATGAACTTTGGACATTTTCTTTTAAATTGACTGGACCAAATTTAACGAAAATTTGCAATTTTGACTATAAAACGCCATAACAAATTTCATTTATCTAAATAGATGAATTATGTGCTCACATGGACACGGAAAGACACATGTCCACCTTGTTAACGTATTTGGTTTAATATTTAATATACATTTACATTTCTGAGAGTAAAACTTGGTAAAAACTTCATTCATTCAGTTTTATGCATTTTCCAGTTGTAGTGTTCGCATGCGAGTGGGCAGATATTCTTTTGATACAATTCATTTGAAAATTCAACAAAAATCTACAAATCTGATGCTAGAACCGCAAATCAAATCTCATACCATTATTTCAATGCGTTTTTTAGTTATACTGCTAATTGAGAGACCGGAATAACATCACTTTTTGAGATACAACTATAATATTTAAGTTATTTAAACCGTGTGATGGACATGAAGACATGATACCGGCCATCATTAAAAAATTGGAGAATAAATCTTTATTATCGTAGACGGACATAAATAAAAAAAAATCTCTCTGAATGCTGATAGGCAAAATTAGATTCCTTTTCTCCAGGTTAATATATTTAAATTCTTTCAATTCTTAAGTGAACACAATCAAATATTGCTATTGCATCTTCAATCTATTGTGGATAATTACTTCATCGCATAATTTGGCATTTATTGTAAAATAAATATTTATCTGCACTGACTTGATGTACTAAATAAATAATTATAATCAAATACATCAAAAACACCAAAACACGCACAACTTCGGATATTATCTAAAACTAGTCCTTTTTATCTAATTTAAGATGTTAATTTTTAGCCCACGTGCATCTAAGAAATTTCACATTAAGTAACTAAGAGAGAGAGATAAGAGACTTAGTTATTATTTTCATTATTAAGCTAAATGTAACAATAGAGGTCGATTTTAAAAAGTTGACGAATCTAGGTCTATCACTTTGTGTGTGTGTGTGTGTGTGTGTGTGTGTGTGTGTGTGTGTGTGTGTGTGTGTGTGTGTGTGTGTGTGTGTGTATATGTGTGTGTGTGTGTGTGTGTGTGTGTGTGTGTGTGTGTGTGTGTGTGTGTGTGTGTGTGTGTGTGTGTGTTCGTTCGTTCAAGAGTTAAAGCAAGGATGTTTTAGTTAAAAAACAATTTATAAATTTCTGAAAATTAAACGGCATTATAAATAATTTATTTTAAATACATGAAACACCGAATTTTTCTCGTAAGTATAATAAACATGTATTGTCACAATCGAGATTAAAATGCATTGGTTAATGACATTTTGGAAAGCAAATCCGGCAAATATTATTTTGATTGAGCTTTTCCTTTCAATAGACCCATCATGCTTATCATTAGAAAAAGTCCATCATTAGAAATTCGAACATTGATAACATAAGTCCATTAGTACAAACACTTTAATTTAGGAATTATCAATTTGAAAAATTTGGTTTTATTCAATCTGCTTATTCTTGTACAATCATTTTCCTTGCATGACTACTTATCTCCAAGTCATGGAATACAAAGTAAAAAGAATGAAATCTCATTTGTCAAAGTCAGCGTTTTTTAGGTGTCTAGAGACATCCAAATATAATTTACTCGTTACATACTTTTTAAATCTCTAGAAGCAGACAAAGATTATTATACTTATATGATTATGGATTCAGTGGCACCAGGTTTAAAAATAAATTTAAGTGCATCTCTCTGGAGTACTGGCACAAACCGAATGAGTCATTAGATATAACTAGTCATAACTATCTACAGTATCAATCGTTTACTTAAGGCGAGGAGCCTTAATGGCTGCATCACATGCAATGCGGTTTTATCTGATTTAGAAGCGTTTGGGAAGCATATATTTATCCTACGTAATAATAACAAGTTATATGGAAGATTTATAATGCTATATAGTCCATAATATATTTATATCGCATATGTTTTATAGGTGGGTCAAAAGGGTTAAAATGAAGCACGCAACCGGACAAGCGAGAATATTTACACGCCTGCCACAGTAACATATTATTCAGGAAAGTATACTGTCGATAGCTGTGATGACGCTTTTACTCTTACCTTCTTTAATGTCAAATAAAGTTAAATTATTTATAAACAATAGCAGTGAATGTATACTTTTAATAAAGAAAAAACCATTATCGATTTTTGGCACATGGCATATAACATGAGTTATATGCCATAGAATTCATATGCAAGAAAACTCTCACCTAAGATAATTATTGTTTTACCAATGAAAAGAATGCCATAGTAATATATTATTCAGGAAACAACGTTACCGATAATAGCTATGAAGCGTTTGTTCTTAGTTGATTTGCTTTCAAATGTAATAAAATTATTTATAAAAAAGATTAGTGAAATCAGTATTTTAAATAAAAAATAACAATAAGCATTATTTATAGATTATACAATGTGTTATATGAAAAATGTTCATTTGAAAAAAATACTTTGTACATTATATTTTCTACAAAAATAATATGTATATATTTCTAAAATATGTAAAAATTTGCATATAAACAAAATTGATGAAAGTTTATTTTCAATTACATAAAACAAGAAAAAAGACTTGATTGCAAGTTTTGAATATTCACAATTGGAAAGTCACAGATAAATAGAGACATATTAACTAAGCAAAGAATATTCGAAATTCACAAACAGACGTCTATGAAAAGCGAAAAACAATATACTACTTGCATATCTTATGCAAGAGAATTATGCATTAGACAAAAAAAATACTTGTATTATAATTATTAATATATTACATTGTAAGTTTTATTAATCATTGGCCATTTTAAAATCGCATTTTTTCAATGTTTATTAGTTTTATCTCTTTTGGTTTTACATGTACGGCGTTCCTTACAAAGTTTTAAAATTGGCTTCGAACATTATATAAATAATCAGAAAAAAATGTTTCAAAAGCAACAAAAATATGAAAAATTAAATTTAAAAAAGAAACAAAATATTCTTAACTGCGTATGAAATAACTAGAGATCACTTATATGCGATAATTAAAAAATTTAGACTTTTGATAATTGATGTATCATATAAAGAATACGTTTTAAAGATAATCACATTACAGCTATTTGATTTTGTTCACATGATTCAATAATAATCCAATGAAAAGAAAGATAAAAAGTGAAACTGCTATAAACACATTTCATCTCTTTTTAATGCGCTAAAAGGCCAAATTTAAATATATTTCTCGGTTTAATTTAATTACATTTGTCCAAATAACGCATTTCTTTAATTATCTATTTTTAACAAGCGCATTACTTTTTTAAAAAAATCTTCGTCATTCATGCGGAACACAATTTACCAGCGCGTTGTTTCTTTTTCAACAAAGCTTTTCTTTTCTAAAAAGAAAAATTCGCAAAATTACAACCTGAAACTGATGTCGTTTTCAATTAAAAACCATTACTTTATTCTATTTCGTTCCATCATTCAATCAACTAAACTAACGCCGGGCTTCTTTGTCGAAGAATTACCTGTCGAGGCTATTAAAAGTAGCTGCTAACAAATTACAAAATTAACATATCGCCGCGAAAAAACTCCTTTCTTGTCCACACTAAAAATTAGTGAAAAAGATTTGACACTACAAATGAATCAGACTAAGAAAGAAAGAAAAGTCTCCGACAAAAAAAAGCATAAAAATCGAGAAGTAAGTAATTGAAAATGAATACGTTCGCATGGCTTTTGCCGAGACTAATCATTTAATGGATTCGAAACAGATTTACTTTTTTTAATTTGCATGTTTTCTTTCAGCCATCAGCAGGAGATGGATTTTGAAGTCTGAGAGCGAAAACAGTATCGCAAGCAAAGGTGTCACACCGTTATTAGAAAAGGCAGAAGACTTGAAGGATTGGCCTTGGTTGGGCCGTTGGCATTAGGCAAAAAACCATGGCCCGGGGTCTTTAGCTCTTGAGCAGCAATAACAACAGTGGATACAATGACGGTTCTTGCGACTCTCGGTTTTGGCAACCCTTTCAAGCCCTAACGTCGTCGACACACAAGCTCAACAACCCGATCTCTTCACCTCCAATTTCCCACGTTCGGTCGACCACGTGGAGGGAGCCTTCACAAAATGAGAAATTTTGTTACCACAAAAACTCGCTCCCGTTAAAGGTTGTTCATTGTTTTGAACAACTCCCCTAAAAATTCCATTAAACGCATTTGGAAAATTGGTAACAAACCATCATAAAGTACCCAACTAAAGCCGATGTGATTTAATTTTTATGGATGGAAATTCGTAAACCTTTGATTTACCGCTTCGATTGATTTCCAAATACTCTGAGCGAATCTATCTGTTTCCCTGAGAAATATTTATCGATTTACATTTTTGAGTTTTTAAACAACTCCCCCTTGTTCTACCACTTATTGTTAACTTGTTATTCCCGGCGTACGAAATGTTTTCTTTGCATAGTTTCAGGAAATGGAAATGAAAAATAAGAGCGGAAAGAATGAAAAAAGAATGTCCATTGATGCCATCTGATCAACGAGCAGTTCATTGAATAAAGGGCAATAAAACAGGAGAAATGCAAAACACGCTTGAGCCGGTAGTCAATGATATCCTTTTCCTTACAGTTCGGTGAACATGAAATAACAAAACAACGTCAAATAATTCTAAAACATTTGAAATCTCTTTAGAGATCGGGTTTTAATGATTGTAGAAAAAATATATATTGAATTAAATGATTGGAAGGAATTTTAAAATCATTAAAAGGCTTATTAATCTTGAAAAGATGATTATGTCTCAGTTTCAGGAAATGAACGCTCTTAGATTTCATGCCCCTTAATTTCAGAAGAAAAAAAAATTCACGAAAACTTTTCTTCTTCCTTAATGTCAGGAAATAAAAAATAAAAAATTAGGAAACACTTTTCAGAAAAATCTTTAATTGGATTTTATACGTGTACTTAAAATTACTTTATTTTATTAACATAACATACAAATACTTTTTTTTAATTTTTGCACATGACTACACAATTAGAAAGGAAATGGTGAAAGGGTTTCAATGATGTAAAGATACGCATCTCTTATTTTTCCGGATAATCTCTTACATTTTTTCTCGGTTAATTCTTAACTATTTTATATAAGCATCCAAAACTATAATATTTTTTTGATTGGTTATTGTATTTTTTTTAAAGATTTTACATTCCCGTGTGCTGAGTTTTGATTTCATTAAAGTGCCTCATTACATTTAGCACCGTCATTCTGACACAGAGGTAGCGCTTCTTCCTCGTGATCTGGGCGTCCCGGGTTCGAGTCCCGGCTAGAGCATGGTTGTTCTTCTGTGTACTATCTGTGAGGTGTGTGAATGCGCCCCCCCTGTAAAAAGCGGCTGTCAAATGTATGAGTGTGTCATCTTCATATGAGCTAGAAGTCAGTGTTCTGCCCTCGGGTGCCCAGGGGCCCCATATTCTCAGAAGTTACTACATCCCTCTTTCCGTTTTAAAGCGGACACATTATCATCATTACATTTAGCCTACCCGATTAATTGCTTTGAATGCCAACAGATAAAAGCGGCATCTATAAGGCCTTGAAGATTATGGTGAGACTGAAAAAATGAATTAGGAGAAAAAGGTCATAAATTGTTGTGATCGTAATCATTAATTCAAAAACTAGCAAATAAACTGGAGGATTTACTTGTGATGTGCAAAATCTATCATGAAATCAAGTTTCCCTCATGTTTTGGAAATAAACCAACTATTCCACTTCAGTTTCTATTTAGGTACTCCAAAATTTTTAGATTAAGAGAAGAAAACACACTTTTCATTTATTGCGAGTTTTTTGGTTTGGTTTTTGCAGATGACGTCAGATCAAATGGAGTTAGATTCCCCAAATATAAGTGCCTAGCTTACATATCGATTACTTATTTCAAATAAAGGAGCATTTGCTTCTTGCGCAAAAATTTTAAGTAAGATTTTTATTTAAATGTAATATCTTTCATGAAATTTCCAACTCGTACATTTTTATTGTAGTGTTATCTACTATTGGGTAGCATCAATGCATTATCAAATGCCATTACCGACTGTTATTATATTTAATCAATCAGAGAAATATATTTAATCAATCAAAACACTTTTAAAAAGCCAAATATCTATTATCAGTTCCAGCCAAAACTTTTATTACTAAACATTACTCTTTATTTTCTTTTTTTAGCTCGCGTGGATTTATCTTTATCTTTATCTTTATATTTAATTCCGTTTACTTTACATTTATTCCTTTTCTTTACATTTATTTTAATTATATGTTGTTTGGGATAGGTTGCTTTAATTATCAAAAAGCTACAATTACAAATTCCCTTGGAATTAATCGATAGAAATATCTGATTTGAGAAGAGTACAAAAGTCTAATTCCAACTTTTTTACACCTCATAGTCTATATAAAAAGTCTACAGATTTGAAATCTATATGAAAAGTTTATAGAAGCCTATGAATATAATATAGCCTATGGAACGCCTATAGATTTACGATAACTTAGTATTATTTCCGTCTAAATTCTGGTTCTTTTAACAATTTTTATTCTGTTAATCGCTTGAAAATATAATAAGAATCTTTCCTTTTATGAAAAGAAATATCTGTCAAAAAGAAATATCAATGTTAGACAGTAAAAGAGTTACTTTATAAAATTATAATGAAAACTGTAACAGAATCTATTCAAAATTAATATTGACTTAATTGTCTTCAAATTTTGGTCTCCAGTGTTATTCAGTTATCGCTAGAATTAATTTGAAGCATTATTCCCAAATTTTGGATGCCAATGTGTTTACATTTCTAGTTATTATAAACGATTATCACGTTAGACCTCATGACCTTCAAATATAACGCTGTTTTATTATAAAAGGACAACACATGCCATTCGCTGATATTTTTCATCAAAAAAATATTTAAAGCATCATAATGATATCCTTGCATGTTGCTGCCTTTCATTAAAAATATACAATGTAATTTTTATTTCTTAAGCTCTGATATGATAGTTTTTCTAATATCATCTGCTTCAGAAACCTGAAAATAAGCCACTCGTGACCGCATAAGAGATTTCAGTGCCAGTCCTCTCCCAGCTCCATGGATTTCGTGACTACGCAACTCACATTGCCACTGGCAAGGTACTTCAGATTCTTATTTGTGGTTAAGCTTCAGGACATCATAAACTTTTTCCACTCGTAACTCTCTTTTGACGGGAAAAATTTTTCCAACGGCGCCAGTCAACTTATTTCGTGCTACTTGAATATTGCGTAATAAATAAGAGATTGTGGTGTAAATTAAGGATAAAAGATATTGAATTTAAAATAATTAAATGTCAAATTTTAATGGAATATTCTAACTTTAAAAAATTTGTTTAATTATTTTTCCTAAAAATATTACAGAATCAGAAAAAGAAAAAGAAATTGTGAAAGTTCCGATTTTTTTAAATCTAAGTTTTATAAATTATAGAGATTATTTCAATAAAATAAAAGGAAAACTTTATCTTTTCATTTCTTTGTATATTTTGTATAAATGAATTCAAGGTCTTATTTGTTTTAATTTTTCTCACTTAATAAGAAAATCCTAAGTGTGCTTCCTTAAATCCGATTTTCTTCTTCATCTTATCGTCAAATATATCGTCATTTATAATCTACAGGATTGAGGCGTGGAGATGCCTACGGGACAGGAAAAAAAAATACTAGTTTTTTTTATCTGATGGTGCCCTAAAACCGCCATTACTCAAGAACTAGTAGATAGATGGACCTTTTATAAGCAAATCGATCACTGTGATCAGGCTAGATACTGGAAGTTTTCTTTGTTCTTCTCTAAGCGAAGCATAAAAGAAGTTTTTCTTTGAAAATTATCCAAAAGAGCAACTCATATTGAAAATAAAATAGACTTCTTTCTCAGATGCTGTCATAAAGCACCCACGTCATTTTGAACAAGAGATGATATCACAATTCTCATTTGTAGTGTGTCTTGACACGCGGATTTTACTAGATTTGCAAGAAAAAGTGAAATCAAAACTAGCAACTCATAAAAAATATTTTTAATTTTTAAATGCGCCATTTATAGTTTTAAAATCCGGAGAAATCTCAGTTAACCAACAATAAATACTGAGCTTCATGGTCGGAATATTACTAGTTTGAGACCACATTTTATAAAGATATGTTATGTACAATAATCTGTTACCGTGTAGCATTTACCCGTTATTGGGGTATGCCCTATTAATGGTGTAATATTTAAATTTGTTCTCATGTTAAAGTTGCTAGATTAGACCGAACGAACCCTAATATGATTTCAAAACTGTATATTTATCTGGTGCTAACAATCCGGTTCCCCGTTTAGTTTAGAATGTCTATCTAAATCTATGTATAAAAGACTTGTAATAAAGAAGTAGTGTATCATTTAGTCTATGTAAATCTAGCGTATTTACAAAATTCATAAACCAAGACTCATAGTAAGGGAAAAGTGGCATTTTCTGATCATTAAAAACAACCAGATAACATATTCTACCTATCTTAGAAAGAATACTGGCTTAACTCCTGTATACAGAATATGGCTTTATTTTCAAATAAGAATTTCAAGAAAACTGGTGCACATTTGTGTTTGCATAGAGAAAAGCTAATATTTATCTAACAAATGATATTGGAAATTGCTACTAAATAGCATTAAAGGAAGATTTTCAAAACAAGAATTTTTTGGCCTATTTCAGATATTTTAAATTAATTCTACATCAGTTTTCCCCCAGAATATATAATAATGTTTGCCTCCAAATGGCAAACCTCGAACCGTATAACTTGCTGCTTTGAAATTTCTTATCTTCAAAAGATGAATAAATTTGTTTATAATATAACATAATTTGTTCAAAATAAAGCAAATACATTTCCATTTTACTTTTTATAAGGCAGAAAATATATGAGATAGCATACATTTCCTTTCCATAGATTTTGTTCAATTAAAGAACCAAGTCTTGTGAAATTATTTTTGAATTTATCGTGATTTAAATTATGATGACAATCAATAAACAATTAATTATAAATATAATCGTTCATTATTATATAGATAAAACTGCAGCAGAGAAAACTTCTTCCACACATAATAACAAATCCTTCAATAAATACTCAATAAACAGTGAAAAAAGTTCAAAATACAATTAATATTGGTACGTATTCAAATAAAATAAAAATATACGAAATAGAAATATAAATTGAGAAAACAGATTCATCAAAGGAAAAATTATGATCGAAATAAAACTTCCGCAAATCAGATATGTATAAAATTCTAACCAAGGAAAATACATTTTAAAACATGTGACATAAACAAATACAAAAGCAGTGGAAAATTAATAAATTTTCCATAAATATTTTCGTTACATTGTTTAAAACTTCTGTCATTTTTTGGGGAGGGGGGGAGTTTTACAATGTTTCAAAAATAACATATTTATCATAAGAAAGAAACATCCTTAAAATAAAACTGAAGCTATTTTCTCTGAGTAACTCATTTCATTATAGCTGTAGGATATTTTCTCAATCAATCATCATCCATTTCAGTGTCGGATACGAATTTTATCTTGTCTCAGTAAACAAAGATATTGAGTATGAAACTCGTTACAGAAGAGCGCCATTTGGACTACTGCAGCATTATAGATTGAAAAGTCGCCTAGCTTTGGTTGTACTGCATTTTAAATGTAACAACTAATTATTTTAGGGAAGATGATAGAAACACGTTTCAATTCTCTTTCCTTCAAAAATACACATCTCTGAAAAGGACGAACAATTTCAATCTCCCTCGGGACAATAAACAATTTCAATCAATCTGAAGAGTGATAAAGATTTAGAGAAAACATTTATAACTTTGTTAATTAAAAATTTGTTTACAGAAGTTGATAAAAATTTCAGTTCCTCTTCCTTCCCAAATACATATCTTCAAAAAGGGTGAGAAATTTCTATCACTCTAGCGAAGATGAGAAAGTTCAATCATTTTGGAGGGTAACAGATTTGGAGGAAACATTACTTAAATTGTCGCATGTGAAGTAAAATAAAATTTTGTCATGACGTTTAAATAAAAGTAAAAATTCGTAATTAGATTTCAGCTATTGAAATGGGAAATATTTTATAAGTTTCTTATAAATTTTACTCACGAATACATGCAATATAAAGATAATTTTATAAAAATTTTCAAGGCAATTGATTAAATGTTTACATTTTTAATTCATTAAATTGTGAATCAATATAATATAGTTCGATATGGCGATATACAAGGTATTAAGCTTAATCATGGCGGAATAGTTAATTCCTAAATCAGTATAGTTAGAGATATATTTCCAATGTAAAATTTTTCAAAATATATGTTTTATGCTATTTTTTATCCTGTTTCAGTCAATGAATTCACTGCTGGAGGACTTTTTTTTAATACAGTTCCCGTTGGTTTTACTTATATATAGTAAAATATTCCTTAAATCATAATGTATTAAGTAAAAAATCTTTTTTTCTGTACCGATTTATGAAACTTTAAATTTCATTATTTTAAGCTAATTAAGGTTACAAAAAGTTGCCAAGCATTGTTTGACTGGTCGTCCTCGAGGCGACAATCGAAATGAATTAAAGTAACGATATTCAACATTTCGTAGTTTAATCAGTTTAGAAAAGTCATATTTCAATACAGTGGGCTTGATCAGTCTTAGCGTGAGGGCCTAAACTATGGATGGCGAACCTTTAACACGAGTACCATTGATGGTACGGGACACAATTTTTTGGCACTCCGCCGATCAAAACGGGTTGCATTTTAGTTCAAAATAACAAAGTTTGCTATAAAATATGCCTTACAAAATAATATATTAAGCAAAAAATATTTTCTTATGTAACCAGAACTGACCAAGTTACCAATTTATGAAGTTTTAAATTTCATTATTTTAAGCTAATTAAGGTTACGAAAAAGTGCCAAGCATTGTTTGACTGGTCTTCCTCGAGGCGACAATCGAAATGAATAAAAGTAATGATATTGAACATTTCATAGTTCAATGAGTTTAGAAAAGTCACACTTCAATGCAGGGTGGTTAATCAGTCTTAGCGTGTGGGGCTAAAACAGGGACGGCAAACCATTCGCAAGTATGACATTGATGATACGGGACACAATATTTTGGGCACGCCGCCGATCAAAACGGGTTGCATTTTAATTCAAAATAACAATGTTCACTATAAACAAACGAATAAGCGCAGTATCTCCAAACGGCTGAACTTATCACTGTATCTTCACTTTAGCTGACGACTCACTACTACACACTGGATACTCCACACACTATACTTAGTTGCTTCCACTGTAGACAATAGAACTCAGCACAGACCAGATCAACACTCCCTGGAGC
Organism: Argiope argentata; assembly: GCA_026289955.1. Classification (NCBI taxonomy): domain Eukaryota; kingdom Metazoa; phylum Arthropoda; class Arachnida; order Araneae; family Araneidae; genus Argiope; species Argiope argentata. The sequence continues at coordinate 5,122,298 of JAOUZG010022948.1, forward strand.
TACACACAAAGCTGGTACTCAACCATTGCTTCGCTGTCCTCTCGAAGACTCGTTACTTGTCCTCTACTCCAGCTCCACTTCCGGCTCAATTCAATTCCCACCTCAGAAGGCGGATAGAGAACCTTCTAAGTCAACCAAGGCCCTTCACGATTTCTATTGGAAGGATTGTAAAAATTCTTGAAGTTAACAATATTATCAATTTTTTCGCCAAATTCATCACCAAGTCACCAAATTGTCGCCAAGCCCTGACGTCACTAACGTGGCACCCACTCAGCACGCAACAGAGAATCTTAAAACAGTCTACCTTACGATGATAATGTTGAAGCTGGGAAGAAAATTACAGAATTGCAACAATACAATGCAAAATAGAGAACTTTTTTAAGTAGACATGGTCATAGTTGAAAAGTTTAAAGCGAATAAATAAGGATTACAATGAAGAAGCCCACGTTGAATGTTTAAAATAATTCAAATAATATATAGAAAAGGTACTAAAATGTTATCTTTATTGGATTTTAAAAAACCCATTTTTACGCAAAAGTGATTTAATGGACTCTAAAACCTATGGCATAGAAATGGTGAGATTTCATGCACACTTTAACAATAGATAATTTTAATTTTTATGGTCTATTAATAATCCGGCATCTGGAACAAATTGAATTCTTTAATCCTTTAAAGATCCATCATAGTTAAGCTTAAATCTAATGGGGGGTTTTTGCAAAAATCAACCATTCATTCGGTTAAAAATTAAATTTCATTTAAAAAGCATATTTCTGATGAATTGAAGGATCGTGATCCGTGTTACTCATCAGAATTTAAGGAATGATGTAACTGCTGCTCATCAGAATTTATTGAATATTGTTTAAAAAATATAGTTAATATCATTTATTTGTAAAACTATTCGAAGATTCATTGGTCTTAAAAGAAATAAACAGTTTAAATTCATTTAATTCACACTATTCCTTTTTATTTTCGTAAAAATTTACTCCATTGTTTGCTGAACATTAGATACTTTTGGAGACATGTCGGTTCTCCAAGCATATGCGCTGCACAAAATTTTCAATCAAATCTTTCATCATAGTTTGATATTGATGTTTCCAAAGGAAGTTTAAAAAAAATACTTATCTCTATATATTTCAGAAATCTGCAATCTATTTTGTACATTATGCAATGGTCCTCCGGTAACCTTTGTCTTCTAATATAACATTTGAGCTTTAGTCTAAAACGAGAGCCTCAACTAATTCAGTAACTTAACTGCCGGACGGAAACACGTTTTAGTACAGAATAAAGAAAATTAAAAAATTCAAATATGTATTGAATTACTCCAACTGGAGTAGAAAATTCACACATTTTGGGTTACCTGTCGAGAGTAATACCACTGGGGCTATTGTGTGAGAGGTGTTGGTTCTCTGTTCCAGATCTAACATACAATCTGTGGATGAATGAATGAAATCTGCCCTCGTAAAAAGAGTTTGTGACTTGTGTGAACTAGAAGTCAGATTACTGCCTTCAGGTGCTCAAGGGTCCAAGCTACTGCACCCCTCCTTCCGTTGTAAAGTGGAACACGAGAGCAACAATTGTAATCCTTTAATAAAAAGTAAATAAAACAAAAAATTTCTTTGTTGACCTTAATAGGAATTGACTTTAAAAAGTTTTTCTATATCACTTGTTTAAATAATAAAGGTGCGGTATAGAAATTCTGTTATTAAATTTATTTTATATTTAAAGGAAATAAAAATTTACATGTATTATTAGTAACCTTATACCTAATCTCTTCATTATGTACCCCGAGTGGTATTATTGTGGACATCGAGGACTTTGTGACCACGACATATCAACGTCCACCACATACACATGGAGAGTCTTCGGTTGACGGGTTCGAACTCGCAGGCCAAGAAATGTGGATCCAATGACCTACCAACCATGCTATGCCGCCCTAAAAAGTACTATTGCTATAAATAAATAATCAAAAAATTATATCAGTGTTGAATTTTCAACGCCAACCGAGGATTTAACGCAATTGAGGCAACCCAAAATGAGTGAATTTTCTACACCAGTTAACGCAATACTGATTAGAAGTTTTTAATTTTCTTTATTTGTATTATTTTAATTCGAAAATGCTTCAAAATGAATCCGAGAAATCGATTAACTAACAATGTTTAATTTTAAATTAATCAAACATTAAGAAAAGGAACAGGATTGTTTGAAATAATCGGCCAAAAACGTGTTAATCCTACCTCATTGGCGTGGAGAAAAAACCAACTGAATTCTTTACTTATTTGGCGGTGAATAAATGAAAATTTTTACGAGAAAGCTGGTTTTTAATCAATAGATAAAAAATTAATGAATTTATATTTGAAAAAACTGTATTAACCTTAAAATGTCATCCACTACACATTAAAAAAATAATTGAACTTGGGTGAATGAATTAAAAGTATTTTATTAATAATTGAAAATGTAAGCAAGATATATGTAGGGAGAGTTAGAATTAATCGTAGAAATTCAAAAAAGAAAACATTTTTAAAGTTAGTTATTGGATGACTGTAAGATTTTATAATTCAATATTATTACAGAATACGTTATAAAAATTATATTTAAATTTCTTTTTCTCATAGCCACTTCCAGATGGCGCTACTTGAATGGAAGCAAAATTTTTTTAATTAATGGGAAATGTTAAAATTGTTAATTTTCGTCGAGATACGAAAATGTAAAGCTACCACCATCAGGAAGTGAAATAAAACTCCACTACGAAAACCGTCTTTAAAGAAATAATGCTAGTAAAATAAAGTATGAATACCTTGTTCAAAAAGCCATAAACATCAAATTATTCATAAGAAATTTAAATCCAATGAAATAAAACTAATGTTCCCGGAGAGCAAATTGGACGCCGAAGGCGGCTCGTTTCTGAATAAAACAAAGCATAAAACAAGCAACATTAGTTTTGTTTTATTTAAAATTCGGAAACAAATCAATAGTAATACGAATAAATCAAGAAAAATCACAAAACAAGAAATTCCAAAATAAGAACCGGATGAAAAAAAGCAAGTTGGTATAATAAATGCCAGCTCAAATTATTGGTATTATCTGACATTATTTATTTTCTCTTTAATATCTTTTATTAGTTATTTTTTATTACATCCTGCCAAATTCTCTTCGCCTGGAAAGCTATGAAAATTCCACATCTGATATCTATTCAAACGTTCAACCCTTTTAAAAACATCTTTGTCTTGGGTAGTTGAATCAGATTTACTTTAAAACATGCAACTTTCTTTCATGTAAAAAAACAATTTAAAAAATTCTTTCAACTTTCCATGAATAAAAAAAGTGCAATGGGGAAAAAATCTCTATTTTAATTGGCGAATTCCATAAACGCTAATATTTTTATTTATGTGAAGTTTTCATAGTATACATCCTTAACTTATATAATAGTAAAAGAAATTAAAGTTTTCCCCTTTAATTCAATACATAAATAATTGGTATTTATAGTAAATGCACGTTACATTTCTAGATAATAATTTTGAAAACAAATAAAATCGTTTGAGGACACTGGATAAAAAATTCTCTTGTTCAACATCCTTTAATTTCCTTTTGAAGCAGCCACACAGAATCATTTTGTTACAGAATGTAACAAAAGTAATAATAACGACTTTATCGGATGATGCAATGTCTGTGAAATGCGTGGTGAATAAAAGAATAAAAAAATTTCAAATTACATGTCTCAATAAAGCTTCCAAACAGACATTAATGCGGAAACGAGTCTTCTCGGTCTTTAAAAATTAAAATATTCTGTCTTGAATTGCGTCGAATGGTTCATCGAGCGATTCCTGAAGACGAATATTTTATCTTGAAATTTATAGATATGCGGAAGACGACAGGCCGATTACCTTTCATGAATGGTTAACAATATTTGCTTCTTTTTTGCCGCCGGTTATTCAAACCAATTCTTCACTATCTTTAACAAGTCTAGACTATTTTCTAACCTGTTTACTTGAAAGGTTGTACAAACTAAAAAGCGTAACTTGTCACAATGAAAAATTAGCAAAGATAGCTTTGAGTGCTTTGTCACGTGAAAATGCAAATGGGGTTAAATTTTTAGTACTTTCTCAAATGTTAACCAAGATACTCCATTATTTATAAGGGTGAAAAGTTAACCAGATGTGTTTGACTTGAACCTAAAGGCCTAGGTGAAAGAATTGATTTTGTCTAAAATCGCAAGCAGAACAAAATGTATCCCAAAACCGGCTAATTTTTTTACTTGTCATAAATATCTTCATGTCTGCATTTATTCACATCAGATATTGAAAAATGCCCAATATATTTTCTTTTCAAAAAGATTTAATTTTACAATATAAAAATAGCAAGACTATTTTTCTGAAGGTCGACCACACACACACACCAAAAAAAATAATCAAAGACGCACTGACAAAATTATAAATAACACGGAGGTACAATTGGTGAAAAGCAACTTCCTGCTTTTAACTTTGGTGATTTTCAAGGAGTCTGGTAGAGATAGAAATGTATGTTTCATTTATTCTTCATTGTAAATTATGGAAAAGATAACTCTCTTGCAAGCGTGGATTATATATCAATCAATAAAAGATTCTGATATGAATAATGTAGCAAGCAATGCCAAGAATTTCATTATGAAAGGTGAATTTATTTTTTTCAAAAGCTGGAGCTCATGAATATGAAGGCAATAAAATTTGCTTAGCTACCGAAAAAATCTGGTTTGTATTTCCCTTCATATCAACCGATGACAGTGAGATTATTAAATGCAAAAGAGTTCACCTGACATATCTATGAATCTGAAGTTAAAATAAATTATCTTCATCATGATGGTACTCGAAGACTAAAGATGACATACTGATAGCAACCGACTGAGGCCTAACCTTTCCAGCGGCAGATACGATCTGTCATCGCAGTGGAGTAATTCAACCTAGTACCATTACTGTTCTCAACAGGTGGTGTCATGTCACCAGCCACCATGAGACTGTTCCGGCCGCCTATAAAGTGAAGAGAAGAGTGATATGAAGTGAAGAGTAAAAGAACAGTTGTGAAGTGGTTAAGGCCCGAGGAGTGTGCGAGAGCTGAAAGGAGAGTGAGCGTGTGTGTTTTGTAGGAGTTCCAAGGAGAACTCCGAGTCATAATTGATAACCTGGAAGTTAATCTTCAGTTGTAAATATTTTATATGAAATCATATGTAAATATATATCATCCATATTAAATTCTAACAGAAAAATGTGATTTCTTTCTGGTGCAGATCAGTTATTACAGATGGGAACGATGATCCAGTATATATAGCCTTCGAAAATTCAATAAATCAAGATATTAAAAGTAAATTATCGGAATTTGAAAAGCGAAAAGAAAACATATAAAATCTCCCAACCACTAAAACTTTTAGAAATAAAAATGTATTTAGAAACAATAAGAAACGGACAAAAATAATAAAACAACCAAATAAATAATGCTAACTAAATGATTGTCAGATTTATTCTTTTTTTCTCCTCTTGGGGGGATATACATCTTTGAATATAAATAGGGATTCATGAGATGTCCAAAGATACAGATGGAAGGTATCCATCATTATAACTTAGTGCTCACAATTTTTTACTGTACACATTGTGGTAGCTGCATTTTAAATTGCAAAAAGTTTCAAGGTCAAGAAGAAACCTTTAGAAATAACATTTTTTTCCTCGACTGCTGTTCATAAATATCCGAAACAATCTCCCAAACGGGTTTTTTTTATCTCTCTCTTTTTCTAAATAAAAATAGGAATCCGAACTACAAATTATCCATTACATAAATTTTTTCATGGGAGTAGTCTTATAAAAGCTCTGTCTATAAATTTATCCTCCTTTTTATAAATATTACAACATGTATATATTGAGAAAGAATTACCAAGAACAAATTATTTAAATCTAAGATCAAAGAAAATTTCATGTTGTTTCTAATAGATTTAAAAAATACTTAGCTAAATTATCCCATTAAATTAGGATTACTAAAACAATTTTTCAGGATTTCACTCTAAACACTTTGAAGATTACATAAAAGTCACCCTAAATATTCTAAACATGTTTTAAGCATTTATTCAAAGAAAAGATAAATGAATAATTCAAAAAATTATTTCTGTTTTGATATTTTATGTTGTTAGTGATTTTCAAATTGATTTACCAACAAGACGACTTACTCTAATCGTGGTTCAATAGCTAATTATTTTTACATCGTTAGATATAGACTTATGCATCCATTTGTAAAAATACTTAAAAGAATTTTATGTTGTGTCAGTCAATAAATGGTCTACTGAAAAAAAATCACTAAGCCTAACTTTTTATAGCCACATATTCTTATAAGTCGTACTTAATAAAATAATTTTTAGAAACTAGTATTTTAAATGAAGCTCCACTTTACTACTAAAACAGGTCAAGAAAAGAAGCTTCAAATTTCATTGTCATTACACAGCCAATGACCGTCTGGATGAAGTGGAGTTCATTGATTGGTGGATCTTTCTAGTGCTGTAGTTAAAATTACAAAAAATAGTAAAACTAAAAGTTTTACATCTCAAGTAGTTTTGATTGTCTAGGCGTGGAATTTACTGTATTAAAATTATCTTACTAAATATGATTAACAACACAAAGGGCAGAATAAAAATGAATCTAACTTTTTCAATAAGACAGTCATTTATCCTAAGTGTGAACAAATTATTCCCAACTTTTTTTAAAGCATTTTCTAAATTGAAATAAATGCCTAAGGAATTATAGTCCTATGCATTGCTACACATTTGGAAAATAGTTATTGGCCCGTTATTAGAGCAGACATTTCATTAAAATTTAATGTCCAATAAAATATATAGTTGATAAAAATACAAAAATAATATCTTTATCTAAAAAATCCAATATCTGCTCTTAAAATATCCTTTTTTTAAATACAGAAAAACTATTTGAACTAAAACTTCCAGATTAACGCAATTTATTCAAAAATATGTTAGAAAATGTCATTTTATAACCATTTATAAACTGATATCTCTTTTCCTATGATTTCTTGTGAAATTATTTTTTTTAAATAAAAACTACCACAGAATATTAGAAAAGAAAACTATGGGACTGTACTTTTTACAAATACAAATTTTGGATGTAAATTTGTTCATACAAATTTTGGATATAAATTTGGTCATACAAATTTTGGATATAAATTTAGTATGCAAATTTTGGATATAAATTTGGTCATGCAAATTTAGGATACAAATTTGCAATGACTAAAAGCAATAAACATTTAAAAAAGGCTTTTATTCACGCTGTAAAAAGTAAATTGGCAATCGCAGCGACATAATTTTTTATTAAATTTTCTGTTAAATATGTGAAGAAAATATTTGATAAAATATATCAAGAGTGTCAATGAAATAAGTCTTAATAACAATACACCTTAAAACTGAGTTTAATTTTTTAAGTTTTTACAAGCCTCCAACAATAAGAAACTTAGCTATAAAATTAAAAAGTAAAACCCGCCTTTATTAGCTTACTAAAAAGTATAAAATAATATTTATCATGAATTAAGGGATTAAAAAAAATTGTAAAAGCATTGCATCAGACACTTATAAAACCATTTGAGTGGTTTGAATTTTAATTATATTTATATTTTAAATTCATTTTGGTTTGGTTTTCCATATAGTATTATTTTCGATGTTTCAGGATTTTACAGTTTGGTTTTGATTTCCATATTTTTGAAAAAAGAATCGTGTTCCATATTTCTTTACATTTAATAAAAATGTAGTTATAAGAATATTTTTATTTCTATCATTTTAATCTTTATAAATATTGAAAGACCCCAAATATCTCTACAACAGAGCGATGATAGAGCTCAAGATGCCAGAATATGAGTTTAAAATTCCTTCGTTATATGTGATTAATTGAATACCTGAGGTGAAAACTTTTTTCGTTAGATGCGCTCACCCAGATGGTTTTTTGATATGCCCTGTTCTGTTAAGCAGAGGTTTTCTTTTGCATATCACTCCTTAAGAACATGGGTTCATACCATGACTGTTATTAATGAAGGCTAGACATTGTTTCTATCTTTGAAAGAGAAACTGGGACTTTCCCTTATTCTGAAATATCTAAACTTGAAAGATCTTCGGAATGAGAAGATAAAAATTTAATGTGCTTCATTATTCTTTATTATAAATATTCTAGAATCTTGTACATAATTTTCTTGCAAAATCTTTGTCAGATGCAATTCTCATGCGGAATCGAAATTTAATTTAAAATAATATATTAAGGGATTATTGAATTATAATTTTTTTTCAAATATTGCATTGTCATTCAGAGCATTCAGCTATATCAAATTTCAAAATTCTGGCACATAAGAAAGCGAGCAAAAGGTTGTTTACAATTTAAATCATTACAAGCATAAAAAGAGTCAAGTAAAAATTTTATGAAAACGAAATCAATTATTTACGTAAAGATTCAGGAATCAAGTACATTATGTACCACAAATGCTGAAAATACCACAAATACCACAAATACAAAAAAAGCTCACTTATACTGCCTATGACAGCAAAATTCAACAAATGAAAAGAATGCTGAGATTGGATTTACTAAACAAAAAAAGTCATTTATTTTATCTTAGCGAGCTAATGCTGTTTCTCTTTCCAGAAATAGTTGTGCATGAGAAGGCTTGTAAAGAAGAGAAAGATATTTTGGAAAATCATTAAAACAACGCATTTATCTTGATATATGTTGATTTAGTTGATTATGTTTTAATTATTTTTATACATATGATAACAAATCTCAATATAATTGCTTCAATTT
>JAOUZG010022948.1:5131105-5152479 GCA_026289955.1 Argiope argentata
TTAATTGATGATATTTTAATTATTTTTATACATATGATAACAAATCTCAATATAATTGCTTCATTTTTTTAAAGTAGAAGCAAGACGTTATACTTGGTTAAGAAACAATCAGTATGAATGTTTCTTGAATGCTTACTTCGTTCGTTCTTTAAATTTTGGTGGTTCTTTTGTCTTCGACTACGAAGAAACTAGTTGCTGCAGTAAGAAGTTGTCAAGGATTTTGCACATGTCCTCTTTCTTGGAACAATCCCCGAAGCCGTGGTAAATTTCGACGTTGGGACTCCAGATTCATAACTTATTTCTGTTAAAGGTTTGCATCGCACCTTAAATCTGAAATGGATCAATACATATCCTCATGCAGGTGTATTGCGAATGTTTTAAGAGGAGGTGAGAGGTAACATTTGAGGTGTCGTATTCGTCATCTGACTACAATTCGATATTTGAAATCCATCCTAAAATAGCTTATGTATTGATTTCAACGGAAACGTTGATATAACTAGGTTGATTTAAACAAAATCGAAACTGGCGGATGATCTCTAAAAACTGACTGGTCTCGTGACATGCCCTTGTAAACGCAAGTGGACGATTTCTCCAGCTGTTAACATCAGAGATAATTCAATCATTTAAGTCACAGGTGGATCAAAACAGTTTGATATATTAAAAAAATGTCGTTATTTTGAAGAGAAAAATGTCACAGTTATTTTTAGAAAATGAGTAGTTCGGAGGCTCAACCGTTGGAAAGAATAAATAACCACCCAATGCAAAACACATCTCTATCTTTTTTGATAATAACATTAGGTGAGAAGCCATACCGAATTGCAGGTCTTTGTTAAAGACAGAAAAATTCAAAAGAATCCTATATCACGAGGACAAAGTGGATTCTCCTGTGTTATACAATTGAATGGTCATTCTTCGTCTCTTCCAAATAGAAGAAAAAACAACCTTTGTACAGAGAATCAAAGAATACAAAAAAAAATCCTGTAGCAAGAGGTCACCAAGTGGATTCTCCTGTGTTATGCAATTTTATGGTCATTCTCCGTCTCTCCTAAATCGGAGAAAAAACTGTATTTACACAGAGATCAAAGGATTCAGAAGAATCCTGTAGCAAGATGTCACAAAGTGTTTCTCCTGTATTATGCAATTGAATGCTCATTCTCTGTCTCTTCCAAATAGGAGAAAAAATTGCCTTTACGCAAAGGATCTTTTAACTGTGTATCACCTGTTCATATGGAATAGCTTCAAAAGCAACTTTGCAAATCATAACAGACATCAAGCCTTTGAACCTAAAAGCATAATAAAACAATATCTTTGGCTACCAATCAACCTAGCGATTTTTAAAAAAGAATCAATAGTATTATTTTCCACCTTTAACTGTTTAACAAAGAGAAGCAAATCACAATTGCGAGGAGAATAATACCCTGACAAAACAGATATGCTTCAAACTCAAAAGTAGGAACAGAATGCCTTGATTTTGCATTTATTATTAAAATCCTAGAATGGAAGCAAAAAATTAGAATTATTTCATTATAAATTTCAGGCCAAATGATTGAGAATTGATGGAAATATAATAATAAATAAATGCATAAAAGTAAGTGATTCAAATTTAGACAGATTGTCTTTTTTTCAACAGATTTCTTGCAAAAGCATCAAACTATTTTTCAAGCTTCCCAAGATCTCAATCCCTTTTCATCCAAATTCTGAGCATCCTTTTATAGTGGTTCAAAGCCTATACAAGTTATCTGGCATCCTTTTATAGTGGATCAAGGCCTATACAGGTTACCTGGCACCCTTTTATATTGGATCAAAGCCTATACAGGTTATCTCGCATTTTGGGACAATGAAAAAATTAACAGTTCCTCTAAAAAACCCATCAATGAAGGCATTTCAGGGAAAGCTCTAGCGCTTCGATATGAGCATCATTCATAAGAGAAAAGAAATAGTAACATTCACGAGTTTTAACGAAATGACAAAATTTTTAGGACAATCGATACACTGTATATAGCTATTCATAACACTATACATAAAGTAAGCTAAATATTTCAGCTCAAACTTAGTCTTTTCATACTTGAAGAAATCCTGTTTCTCACAAGCTATTGTTCATTTCCTTCTCTTCTTCACCCATTTCAGCGCTCAGATAAGTGTCGCCAATTTCCTTGCTTTAGCGTTTGCTGGGAAGTTATTGACCCCATCCATTATATAACATTCTGCCTTTTTACTCTCTCTTAGTAGCAAATTAAACTTTGACCTTCACTTAAAAAATCTTTGGTATGAAAGAGTTCTTAATGGCCCTTCTTTAAAAAAAGAATAATAAACATGATTAAATTTATACTAGATAATGAAAAATTACTCTGATTAGAATAATTACACAAACTTTCTTTATACAATATTTTTAATTTTCCTTGTATTTTATTCAAGCTGCAATCTTCTTTAATGTCTCAAATTTATATAATTGTTTTCTCAATAACCTTTTAATTCGACATCTAAAGCAGTGTTTCTCTATTTTCACAATTTTAAAAGAAATTGCGCTTAGTTATACGTTTTATTTATAGTGCAAATTCCCATTTTCATTCTTTCCGCACTATTATATTTAAGACATTGTTAATTTTCTCTTCTTTATTATGGTCGCCGGTTCTTTGTATAATCACGTTCTTTGCAATTTGTCTACTTCTTTCCACCTTTATACTATGACATTTATTTTCCTTTTTTTAACCTCTTGAACGGAAATGACGAGTCCATCTCGTCATATGACGAGATGGACTCGTAAACTGACAATTATGAGATGAACTCGCTAGAAATTATTGAGGTTTGATGCTTTTTTGTGAGAGAAGTATGTGTAAGTCATATCAAGTCTATTGCTTTCATATACTTGTGTGCATGCTTCTAGTTACCGTTAGATTGTAATTTGTATAATAGTGTCATATAATATATAATAAGCATTTATGTAAATGTGTGAAACAAATGTCATTTTTAATAATAACAAATTGTTTGAGCAACAAAAAGGTAAGTTTCTATATCAATACCTCCTCTTAAAACTAAGAAAATTAAATCGTCTGCCAGAGCAGTGCTGACTGAAAATATACTGTCGTTCAAGGGGTTAATATAGTCTAACTACTTCTATACCAAGCCAAAAAAGAGCCACGTGAGCCGGCGTCCTGGCAACGGATTAGTGCTTCTTCCTCGTGATCTGGTCTTCCCGAGTTCGAGTCCCTGTCAGGGCATTGTTATTCTACTGTGTTCTATTTGTTTGCTGAGTGGATGTGCCTCTCTGTAAAAAAGTGCTGTGTAAGCGAATGGGATGACTGTGTGGCTAAATCGTACACTTGGTCCTGGCGCTACTTCAAAAACAAGAGGCGCTCATTCGGCTTAAAATCGCTGAAGACTGTCAGTGCGCTTATGCATGGCTAGTGCCATTAGTAACAGCAACAAAATCAAAGCCACATGAATTTTTGAGACATATTTATGTTATGTTAAGGTAAGAAATTCACCTCTTTGAATATGACAATTTGAAAAATATGTAGATTATATTCAAAAGAATAAGAAAAGAAAGAATAAAATATCATTTAAATCAAATATTAACGGTTTGATTAAATTTGGTTGGTTTTCATTTAGTTTTGAAATTGAGGTAGAACTTTATGTGAATTTGGTCAGATGATAAAGATAATAAGTCAGTAACTTTCTCTCAAAATCTCAGTACCACAACGGAGGTAACCGGTTAACCCAAACGGATCTACTGTCCCACAAGTGAGTTACACGACACATCCTTGATAAAATTTGGTGTCCACAGTCCAAAACCGAGACTCTGTCGTAGAAATTCTACTTATCAGTAGAAAAAGGATGAAGAGAATTAGAAAACTTAGAAGAACAGGCAAATATAGCCTAAGTAATTTCAGAAGAAGTTATTCTTTCTAGCAAACTTCTAGCAAAAAGTATCCTTAGAAAATACTTTTTTTATTTGTTCGAAAGCAGCGCGTTGTTGCAAAATACTCTAAAAAGCATCCAAAATGTGGTCATATTTTGGATATCTTAATAATCTATGAAGTGAATGTTAAAGGTCAATCCATTTGTACTCAAGATGTAATACCAATACTCAAGATGAGAATATTTGAGCTTCAGGGTACATTCAGATATTGAGATGTATTACTATTTTCATGGAGAATTAGATTAGTAATAGATTTTGCGGTTTTGAGTCATTAAGAACCCCCTAAACATGATGGCAAAGACCCGAGTTAATGACCGAACGATCACAAATTACAGTCTCAGTTCCACAAATTCCCCGCCTATTCACATATATCAAATTGACAAAGAATCCTGCATCATAACGGTTGGCATAATATAAAGCACTTCTTGAGGTTTTGAATCGATCTTGAAAGTACCGCCCATATAGGGAGAGGACAGAATAGTATAAGGGAAAATTTGAAAGCGATAAAGGAAAACAAAAGAATGAACATGCTGAATGCTGAAACAAAAAAAATAAAGGATGCATTGAACTAAAATGTATTATTAATAGAAAAAAATAAGTAGTATAAACAAATATAAATAATTTCATAGAATCCTGTAAAATTTTAAAATTGATTGAATGTGTAGAAATGAGGTAAGTAATTTTGTAGAAGACTGAGATTAAACTTGATTGGGAATGTCAGGTTCCAGACACTGAAAGGTTCAGAACTTCTTGTCGTTGATCAGACTTTATAGTGCTGCCTGAAATATTTTTATGTACTGAAAACTTTTTATGTATCTAAGATTCATAATTATGCGATATCTCTTAACGATCAATGATTTAATTGCAATGAAAGATGATGCAGAATGATACTGTAACAAATCAAATCTATGTTAGATATTGAACTGGTTTCGTGCATGAGAGTGAAATAATAGAATGAATGATTCTCAAAACAATTTCTTAGGTGGAGCTTAATGCCTTTTTCTTTCAAAAAGGGGGTCACATCCCTTTTAATTTAGCATGATGAGTTGAAATAACTGTTCATTAAATTTCATACCAATCAACTTTACACAAGTGAGTCATTTTAGGCCGTAGAATGCCGGCATTCTGATACGTCTTCCTCGTGATTTGGGCATCCCGGGTTCGAGTCCCGGTCAGGGCATGGTTTTTCCTAAGTGTACTATATGTAAGATATACGAATGTGCCACTCTGTAAACAGGGGCTGTGCAAGCGAATGTGTTGATTGTGTAGCTAAGTCGTACTTTTCGCCCTAGCTGGCGCTGCTTCAAAAACAACAGGCACTTAATCGGCTTAAAATAGCTGACGGACATCAACGCGCTTGTCCATGGCAAGTGCCATTCGTGACAACCACAGGCCGTAAAATTTGTTTGTAAAACCTCCCTGTCACTGCTAGACGAGTTATTGTGAAATAACGAATCGAACAAGATGCTAGAAGATACAGGACGCCATGTTCTTCTAAATGCTAGACGAAATGTAACCCCAAGAGCACATCCTCCAAAATGATTAACTGATTCTCCAGTCGATCCATTCTATTGCATTTCAAAACCAAGAATATCTCTAGTAATCCAGCTCAAACGTTGATACCGAAATATTTCTTAACACTATGTTACTGTGATTTCCCAGGGATTTCTGACACCTAGAAGTGATAATTATTATCCACTATAACATCGTCCTTTAAAAATATTGCTTTATAAATGAAAAAATGAAGCCAGATAATCAGCTTGAGACATGGCTTATTGCGTCAATGTTACAGCGATTCCTCTAACAATAAGCCGTTGCGATTGTGACCCAACGCTCCTATGCTAATATACTTTGCCTTGTATTAATATTTTTTATAACTACTCTAAAATCATTCAACAGTTTATCTGAACTACAATGAGAATATTTGTGTAGTTTCAATAATGACTAAATTTTGTCAAATGGTAACCATGGCGATCATCTCATTACATCGGCTTAATTAATCATTGTATTAAAAACGATATATTGGGAAAATTGGTGTTAAAGGTTTCATCTAAATTTCATAATTTTATGCAGATATGGAAAGGAGAATAACACTTTTATAGAGAATATGGGAGAAAGTTTCAAGAAAACCACACTCACTGGATATATTTTAGGATTTAAAAGACGTATTCTATTTTTCAATTCCTACTATTAGTTCACATTGTCCCTATTTGTATCGGGTTCAATTTTTCTATCGTTAATAAAATACTTTTTATTCATCCACTCAAGTTCAAATATCATTTTTTTAAACGTGTAGTGGATGGCACGTGATGTTTATAAAGTTTTTTTTTCATATATTAATTCCTTCATTAAATGTAATTCATTTTAATACTTTAAATAGAGTTTTAGCAGTTTATAATGAAAATTAAAATCAACAGGCAGTTACTAAATCGGTAAAGTGCAAGGATTTCAGTATTTTTCAGGTGAAGGTGAAAAATCCAACTTCAATTCTTGTGGAATTCAATAATTTTTCAAAAAATTATTTTTATGAATTGTAATTATTTAATAAAAAGTAACTAAAATAAAAATGCTCTTTGTTTATTGACATAAGCAGGAATTGACTTTAAAAAACATTTTTTTCTGTTTCTACTATTAGACTTCTAATATTTAAAGTATAGTGCTACGTTTAAAGTACTTATTTAAAGTTTAGTACTAAGTAGTACTACGTTTCTAATATTTAAAGTATACATAGATAGATAGACAGATATCTTATTCAAATTTTCAATCGTTAATAAAATACTTTTTTTACTAATCCAGTCAAGTTCCAGTAATTTTTTTAAAAAATTGTAATGGGTGACATTTGAAGTTAAAACAGTTTTTTTTTTCAAATATTAATTCATTAATGCTTTATTAATTAATTAAAAACTGATTTTCTAGCCAAAATTCTTCAATTATCCACCGCCAAGTAAGTAACGAATTCAGTTTGTTTTTTCCCACATTAATGAGGTTAGGCTTAACATGTTTAGCCAAACGTAACATTTAACAGCCAAACGATTCTGTTTATTTTCATAATGTTTGATGCATTTAAAACTAAACATTGTTAATTATTCGATTTCTTCGATTCATTTTTTAGTATTTTCGAATTAAAATAATACAGAATAAAGAAAATCAGAAATCTCTAATCTGTATCGTTTTTATCCCAACGTGTAGAAAAATCATGCATTTTGGGGTGCCACAATTGGCGTTGATAATGCAATGCTTGTATAATTTCATGATAAATTATTTATAGTAATTCGAATTGTTAGGCACGGATAGCCTGGTTGGTATGGAGTTGGATTCATATCCTTCGGGCTGCGATTCAAATTCCCCAGCCGAAGACTCTCCATGCATGAGAGAAACTACCATGAACTTCATAAATCAGAAACGACAAAAAAAAATAGAAAGCGAGTAAATAGTGAGAAACAAAAATAATAGCTCCACACCATATATAGAAAGGAGAATGGAAAATTGGCAGGAATTTCGCCTTCTATATGCCACCTAATGTTGCGATTCTGTCCTATATATATATATATATATATATATAATTTAAGCATAGCAGAAATTCAATGTTTTTTTTCCTCCCAAAGCATTAAAAACAAAATGCTCCTATTGATTTATAAACTGACGGAATATAGTAATTTATTATGAAATCATTAGAATATTACAGCATTTTCAGACTGCGTCTACCTTTTTCACCTGTTTTTTCTTCCTTGTTAGCAAACTCCTTTATGTATATATATATATTTAAGCCGACTTAAAAGGCAGTTTAAGCTGTTTGTTACAAATGGATCCAACCTAAGTATTTCACTCGCTAATTGATGCAAATCATCCAAAGAATTATATTAGCTATACAAAACGCGTCCTTATATTGCTTCTTGTTGCTTGTCTCATAGTTAATATGCGGTTAACCACAGAAGACATAATTACAGTAAAAAAAATTTGAGAAAATAAGAAACAACTTGCTAAATATGCTTATTAAAGCACACGCTTTTATGTGAAAGTGATTTGGAGGTTGATGCTGGTAATTTTAATACACGGTTTATGTTAAATACGGCATTAAGTTGCAAAAAAATAAGCCATTACATGTCAGAGTGACTTCTGTTTATTGCTTCGAATATTTTCATATTTTGTTTATGTTCCAAAAAAATGAACATCACCCGATTACTTTGCGGCTTAAAGGTGGCTCTTTTAAAATTCAGTCAGTTTTCTGTTGTTTTTTAGACTGTCTGTGAACCGAACTGTAAGCAGGAAATTCTTTTCTTTATTTATAGTTGTAACTTATAAATTATTTGAATAACTTTTGTGGTTTGAATGAAAAATCAATGCACTTTGAGAAAAATAAATTTAAAATAAATTAAAATATATTAAATAATAAGCAGAACAAAATAATAGTTATATTATTTTTTATTAAAAGATTTAAGAAAGATATAATTCTTTCTTGATTTTATATCCTTTTTTGGTGATCTCACTTGGTGATTTGAAGATTGAATTTCTTTTTTAATCAAATGCATTGTAATTTACTTAAAATAATTTTGCATATTTTAAATATAATTTCAAGTAATTGTTTATTTTTTCCCGATTTATAATAGATATCAAAAGATAAAATTTACAGATTAAAAAATTTATGTTTTTAACTGTTTTATTTTTATATAGAAAAAAAGTATAAAAATATACCCCGTATTAGAATTCATCACTATATTTCTTGAATTCGTGATTTGTAGCAGATTTTTACTATAAAATGTATCACGGCTTTCTCGATTAGAAATACGAATTAATAAAAGAAATTATTTATTTAAAGATAATTTAAATCCTATTTTTGCCTTCATTCGGTTATTTGGTAAATGAATTCGCATTTAATCGAATATGTAGTTTTTTTTAAAAAATTTAAATATCTCAATAATAATTATATGTAGCTGGCTAAATTGTTATTTAACTGAAAAAAATGTCAAATTCCTTCTTGGTGATCTCATATCCTTTTTTGGTGGTGATCTCACTTGGTGATTTGAAGATAGAATTTCTATTTAATCAAATGCATAGTAATTTACTTAAAATAATCTTACATATTTTAAATATAATTTCAAGTCATCGTTTATTTTTTTCCGATTTAAAATAGATATCAAAAGATAAAATTTACGGTTTAAAAAATTTAAGAATTTTGCTTTTAATTATTTTATTTTTATTTCGAAAAAAAGTATTAAAATGTACTTCGTATTAGAACTGATCACGATATCGCTTGAATTCGGGATTTATAGCAGATTTTTACAATAAAACTTATCACGTCTTTCTCGAATATGAAATACGAAATAACTTAAGAAATTATTTTCAATAATAAACCTCTTTTTTTTCCTTAATTCGATAAATAAATTTCTGTAATAGAATCCTACTTCATTTACTCCTGCTTTTTCTTCACCCAATTTCTTTTTGCTACCTAAGTTATTTTCATCGCCTTCAAGGTAGGTAAGCACATGATATCCATTTTAAGCATGGCAGCTTAGCTAATTTTTAAACTATATGCATAGGCAGTTTTTAGTTGGAAAAGGCTTTCAATTGAGTGAAGAATTATTAATACAAATTTATACATCGAATACTAAATATAAATTTATGAACAGTCCTTAAGTCATGTTAGTAATATTGACTAAAGTAATCTTGATACACCAACATTTTAAACAAAAAAGTTGTACCAAACCCGACTGAATTCTGATGCATTGAATTTAATTAGTTAAGACCTATTTAAATGGTTGCCTTCTGCAATAAGGTCTTCTTGCTCCAGGTGACTATTGATTGGTCTACAGTAATGAATTCCAAGTTTCATAACATCATCAATTTTGTTATTGAAAGGGTGGAACTGTTCTTGTTCAATATTAGTGTGCCAAGATTATTTTACAAATGATGAAATAAACCGGGAAATTGTAAAAAAAAATTAGATTAACATTTTTTTCATCAATATATTTATTGATAAAATTAACAAAAAGAATTTTTTTACTGCATTCGTAGCATTCTTCTGATTCGGAAAGCATACCTATCTTTAAACGTTTAAAAATTAGCAATCGAGCCATAATTAGAGTGGACAGCCTGAAAAACAAATTTTATTTCAAATAATATTGAATTCTCCAATTAAAAAAATTTTCAAGATGAAATTTCATGCAGTGCCCGGCTTCAATCATTTGTTTCATTTCGGTGTATTCGGATAAATTTAAAATTAAAACATATTCTTTATCAGCATAATATTTTCAAATATATTCATTATAGTATAACATTCCAATTTATTTCTAAATATCTGGATTATTTTAAGCATCTTTGCGGCATCTGTACATTTAAAATACCCAGAAATATACGCATAATACAAAGAGTTTTAAATGCATTAATCATTTCAAATTATATATCGAAGAAAATCGGGTTATTCAGATAACAGCTGCCACGTTTCTCCTTGTTCGATCATTTAATTTATTCGTTTTATTTACTTTTCATTCAGTTAATTTTTGTTAAATAATTACAATAAATATAAATAATGTAGCAAAAATTGATTGACTTTCGCAAGAATTGAATTCGATTCTTCACCTTCACGTGAAAAATACTGAAATCCTTACATTTTACCGATTGAGTTACTGCGCGATTTCAATTTTCATTACAAATTGCTAAAACCCTATTTAAAGTATTAAAAAGGTATTAAATTTTATTAATGAATTATTATTTGAAAAAACTGTATTAATATCAAGCGTCATCCACTACAAGTTTTTAAAAAATGTATTTGAACTTGAATGGATGAATGAAAAGTATTTTATAAAAGATTGTAACTTTGAACACGATAAATATTGGGAGAGAGCGAACTAATAGTAGGAATTAAAATAAATGCAATTTTGTTTTTCAGTCGAATTAAATAAAATAAATTCACAATGTTTAACCTTATCTTGAGAGGATATCATGGAAGAAAAATTAAAATTCGAATGACCAAAGAGTCAGAATCGAAAATTCTTCCAATCAGTCAAATTCCACATCATCGAAAATGATCGAAGATACACCGTATTTCCTCAAAAATACCTATTGGGGAAAAAAGTCTGACTCCTTCCACGTTTTATCTGTAAGTAAACGCCAGAACACAAAAGACGACCCCCATTTCCATCGAGAAACACAACTTGAAACTGACTGACACTTTCTTATGAAGAAGCCCTTTCACAAGGAGATCCATTACGAAATGCAATTAGATCCAACAAAAAACTCCCTGATGAGAAAATAAAAAGGAAGTAATTCATGGTTTCTCGGTAGGATTCCAACCGGTAAGCGTGATTACGGAGAAGAAATCACTCGAATCTCGATTTTATCACGATGCGTCAAGCATTGAATTGAGGCCTTTTTCATAAAAATAGAGAAGCAGCAATCGACTACACGCTATCACAAACTATAACTATAGCCTTACACTTGCCTGCTTCAAAACAAAATCAAATCAGAAACATTCCAAGCATCCCATTTTGTCTGTGTATGAGGCTGTAAAGATCCATCCCACTAATAGGGCCAACAGAGGGTGGGGTTGTTCAATTCGCCTCAGAGCTTTGCTCAAGTGCTGCTTGCTTCTGCCCTCGCCACTAAAGGGCGTTAGAGGAGATGGCAGGATAGTTACCATTCAACTCAGTCAAATTTAACTCAATAATCAAAGTGAAAGGAGTGCTGATGGTGCTTTCCAAATACTGGACTTGAGCAGGAAGTTATTCGTTTCCCCAAATATATGATTCGGTGTAATATCCAGAGTTCAAAGACTTTTGGACTTTACCTAATGTTTTAAAGTAAATGTTCTAAATATCCACTTTAATTTTTTCCACTCCTAGTTTTTTTTTTAGAAAAAATCTTCCCTTACCCCCAAAAGTATTTTTAAAATGAAGCTGATTTTAGTAATAATAGTGGGAAAATAAGCCTAAAATAGTTATCCAAAATTTGAAAAAAATATTGCAAACCAATTACTTAAGTGTTCTTTTTTACAATTATTGAAGCCAATTTGAAAGAACATATGGTTGTAAAGATCCATTCTCCCAATAGGTTTAACAGAGGGTGGAGTTGTCCAATTCGATTAAGATCTTCTTTCAAAGTGTTCCTAATTTCCCACCAAAAGGCGTAAGAAGGGATGGCATAGACAGTTTCATTCAATCCAATCAAATTTAACCAAATAATCAAAGTAAAAGAAGCTTTTAGAATTCTCTCCAGATACTGAAGCAGGAAGCGATTAGTTCTCTCAAGTATGAACCCTGTATAATATTATGAGTTCAAAGTTCTTCTAAAAAGTATTCTCTAAAAACTTCCCTTACCCCAAGAATTAAAAAGTATTCTAAAAATGAAGCTGAATTTAGTAATAATAGTGGTAAAATATGCCTAAAATAGTTATTCACAAATTTGAAAGAAATATTGCAAACCAAGAAAAATTATCTAAGCGTTCTTTTTTACAATTATTGAAGCCAATTTGGAGGAACATATGGTTGGGAAGATCCATTCCCCCAATAGACCCAACAGAGGGTGGAGTTGTCCACTTCGTTCTTGATCTTCTTTCAAATTGTTCCTAAACTCCCACTAAAAGGCGTGAGAAGGGATGGCATAGACAGTTTCTTTCACTTTGAATCCAATCAAATTTAACCAAATAATCAATGTGAAAGAAGCTTTTAGTCTTTTCTCCAGATACTGAAACAGGAAGCGATTAGCTCTCTCAAGTATGAACCCTGTATAATATTATGAGTTCAAAGTTCTTTGTATAATGATGATGCAAATATTCTAAATAAAAAAAATGTAACAGAAACTCTTTTCTGATTCATTACTTTTTTCACAAGTAACGTAATATTATTCAGTAATCCAACAAGTAAAAACGGTTTGCCATAGAAGAAAATGATCGTAGTTGATTTGGAAGTAATATGGCGTGTTCGCTTGAAAGAATACAGATGCGACATTTCTACAATTACATTTCTTTTATCGTACTTATTCAGATGAATGATTCCATCTTTTGACAACTAAGTTGAATGTTTCTCTTCCTAATCATAACAGCTGTTTTCGAAACCGTTCGATCATCGTCATTTCGGGATGTAAGCTTAGTTGTTGCAAGAATAGTCTTTCAGAAGTAGCCTCAATGATCATTTTCCCGCTGATGAAAGAGAAAGAGTAATTCTTACTGTTTAGTTTTAAGTTGAAAACTAATTCTAATTAAAAAAAAGATAAAACTATATCATCAGAATTTATTTCAGTTTTACATCTTGGAGATACAAAACGAATTCGAAGGATCTTTAAAAATTAGATAATGATGTTTGACTAAATTTAAGTATTCAAAATTTTCGTCTTATCCTGATAATCTGAAAAAAAAATTATCAAAAATTCTTTTCTAACTCTCTTGCACTTTTTCGAATAATATACGCTCATTCGAGCAATGTAACAGCTAAAAACAGTTTGCATTAGAAAAACAAAATTTTCATTTTATTTCAAAGTAATATACTGAATTCGAACAAAAAAACAGATTCGACATTCAGCTATTACAACTCTCTTATTGTAGATTGTATTGTGTCTTCAGATAACTTTTCATCCTAATCATAACTTTTCGAAATTTTCTATTATTAATTCAAATTGATGATTCCACTTTTTAGTTGTTGATTTGATGACTGATTATTTTTCATCCTAATCATAACTTTTCAAAATTGTACAGAAAATATTATTTCTACATAAATGCTTAATTAACCCTTTGACATATGATTTTACTTAATTTTTTAATTGCATGACCAATCCTATTTGGGACATTTATCATTATTCTAATTCTTAAAATAATATGGGAGCATTTGAGATATTGAAACGTTGTTAAAGAATTTTTGCATTTTTTATTACTTATTATTTTCACTTTATAGCGGATGTAAAATTAAAACTTCAGTTATTCTTTGCGTAAGTCAGATTGGTCATTTTATGTGAAAAGTGTTTGTAACATTTTGCATGTTAATAAGAGAGTACCATTTCAGTGATCGACATTTTTACATTAGTAAACGAAGAATTAGTTCCTATTTTATTAAATGAATGTTTCTATTTTATTAGAAATAAACTTATTTTCAATTACTTATGCTGACAATACTTTAAAAAGAAGCTTTAAAAATAAAACTTTCAAAATAAGACTTCTTTCAAAATAAGGATATTTGATTATATTTTGAAAAGTGAATATTTTCGATCATTTCTTGATGCACGATAATAACTCAATTCTATTAATTCAAATAATATTTAAATAAAAAAAATCTATGCTGTAAGAACAATCTGTATACATTTTCTAATATCTTCTACTAACAGAGTAAAGTATTTACTCGGTATTACTGCGTTTACTCTGAAGTATTTAACTTTCAGCAACAGCAAGTTTTTATATGAATTCCCAAAGTTCCATGATAAAAATTTTACAATACGTATTCCAACTTTTATAAATGTGTCTAGTGCTGTGTAATAAAGTATTCTCATAATGAATCAAATTTTAATTATGGGAAGATTTATTTATACTAATGCATACGCAATTTACTTAAAGCTTATATATTTTAGTTATTTGCAAATACAAACGTCTTTTCAAAAAAAAAATAGATGAAACAATATTTTTTACTTTTTTCTGAAATGGCAGTAAAAGTACTTAATGCAGCCAAAATTAACAACACGATTTTTAAAAATAAAAAAATTGCACAGTATTTTATAAAATGGGAATAAAAATTTAATTAAAAATTGTTTTATCATAGACTCACATTTGCACATATAATATTGTGATAATTACATCCCATTTGCAAGTTTAACTGTAAGAGACTGGAACTAACAGATTTAATTGTAAAATTTAACAAAAACACATAGACTTTCTAAAATCAGATAAATATTTAAAAAAATCTTTTATAAACTTATCACTCTTAAATAATCTCATCTTTAAAAACTGTATCTCTATCTGAATCTTAAATTGATATTTTTGAATAAAATATTAATAAATAAAAATTTTGATAAGTTTGGACAAGCCAACAATAAACACCATATATTTGTGTATATAAACATTATGTATCATTTTTATGTTATTAATATATGTTTTTAAAGTACAAAATCAAAACCAATAATAGTAGAATCGTAGATTTAAAAGGACTCTTAAGTATATAATCAAAATTTCTAAATGAAGCTTCAAACGCAGTATCTTGCTAAAATAGATTATGCTAAAATAAATAGATTATGTAATTAACTCTAATTTTCCCCTATTTTTGACTATTAATTTCCCTATTAGATTTTTACCGACAATTTTAAATGAATTGATTCTTTACAAATTAGTAAGGTTACGGTACCCTGGTGACGAAGTCTAAGGCTTAAGTCTCAATAGTAAAATCCGATTCTTCCAAAGAATTGTCAGATATGATGGGTGTGATGCATTCTACATCCTTCAGGATCAAATGTTTTCCCTCCAAATATCATGGTGTTACATGAAATTGTAAATACAGGAATGCCGAATCAGACATCATTCTCATTATCTGACTGCAGTTAAAAATTGAGAGGTCCTTCCCAAAATAGCCCTAATGTTCCATTGAGATGCGACGTAAATATAGCTAAACTTAACTGAAATTCTTTTCAAATAACAAAGAGATATCCAAGAATTCTAACAAAGCTGTAATTCATTTAAGCATCATATCGCTTGAATAAACAGAGAAAATATTATGAATAATTATTTTATTAAAAATGTCAGATTTGTTGAAATTTTTTTTTTAATTTGGAAAACTTGTTCTTCAATATTTTTCAAACAGAACAGAAAGCGTCTATTGATTCAAATTAGATTTCTGAAAAATTATTTGTTTTTTTTTAATATCTTAACTCACTAACTTTCCTTAGAGTTTAAACAACTACGTGCGATGGTATTGGAGATAATTATACAGAGCTTTCATTACAATTCTCGAACTTTTTTACCTCTTATCCTATTGTTCTCAAAATTAATTGTTTAAAAACGTGCACCCGAACAAGCAACTGAAATCCAATCTGGAAATTAAGCAGTCAAATTTCTATTTAATTTTTTCCGCTAGAATTTTTTTTCTTGGAATTTCAGCAAATGTTTTACCCCCCCCCTCCCCCTTAAAGATGATTTCTGGGGTGAGACACATTGTTTCAAAGACCAGCAGCTCTTCCTAGAATCAAATCTCCATCCTAAATCGACTGAAATTCTTATAATTGACAGACCGTCTTTCCCGTATGATTTATTTTGCTTCAATTTATCTTATGCGTCTGCCTGATTGAAAAGCCGACCTTTAGACCTTCATACCTGAAAGCGTTTGCAACTTTCGAGAAGCGTCTTCATTAAACCTAATTTGACGATGCCTCCAACTGTAAGTTCTTCGCGTGCAGGTTGAACTAATTAGATCTTTAAATGCTTATTTGATTCTGGGCCACGACATATGAAATTCTCATCAATTATTCTCATTTTATAGTTCAAAATATTGGCTGGTATTCTATAATTCGATTATTTTCACTATTTTTTTTAGTTTGATGTTACATAAATTAAACAGCAGTGTTCTCTTTTACTTCCATAACATGAAACTTTTCATGTTCGACTTCACCTTATGTTAAAAGACTCGGGTACACATTTTTGATATTTTCTCTTCAATCAATTAGATCTAAAATTTTGGTGTAAATGCCAAATGTCAACCTACAGTTCGGTTACTTTCACGATTTTTTTCTCATAAGATTTACCTAAATTTGGCGGAACGGCTCTCATCTCAACCTTTTCTTATTCGTTCATAATATAGGCTTCATATCACCTTATCTTGTACTCATTATGACCTTATATTGGAAATAAATTGCTGACATTTTTCGTTGTATTGATTAGATCTAAATTTTGACAGAGATCTAAAATTTTGGCGTAAAAACCACATGTCATTCAATAACTCGATTATTTTCAAGGATTTTTTTTTCTGTCAGGTTTTATATCATTCAGTGCAGAATTCTCCTCTCAACTTTTTTTCATGCTTTTATGACGTAGAAGTGCTCTGTGACAAGTCTCAACTTGTATTGGAAATAAATAATCTAGTAATCATTGTTGAGCGTTTACCGTTTGATCGAATAGGTCCAAAATTTGAGACAGTGGCAAAATTTTGATGTCAAGTTTCGTTTGTGTAGTTTTATACATTTTTATTATCGCGCTCATATATACGAAAATATATGATTTTACAAATACCCATTCATATAGAGAATTAGCCAAACTTTTATACAGATCAATAATTTCAATAATAAAACCGTATATAAAATTTCATTCAATTTTCTCTTTGTGTTTCTGAGTTATCATGTACAGAGTCATGCAGACAGACATACCAACCGTTGACATATTTTGTCAAAGACTTTTAACAAACTTGATGAAACTTTTAATTTGAATACTTCATACCGAATTTAGTCCTCCATCTTGTAGTGTTCAAGCGATGTTATTCACCTGACAGTTATGATGTTTTGGACCTATATTTGTCTATGGTGTTCAGACAAACATAAGTCCAAAAATGGAATTTTCGGCTTCAGGAAAGTATAAACTATGGCCATTCATTAAAACCCCGAGTGGAAACTTTTTGACAGTAAATACATTTTTTCTTATAAATATAAAAACAAGAAGGCTATTTCTTGAAAAAAAATTAATGATTCTCGAATTTCGAATTGTTATGGAACAAAAGTAGTTAAATGTAGCACAAGTAGAAAGGCAGTAAGTTTTTTATGAAAGAGAAATGGAGATTCTATTGTTGTTAGAAAAGTAAAATAACATGAATGTTGAAGTGTGCATTATCTTCATTATTCAGCAAGAAAATAAACTATGCATTGCTTCCATTTACCATTTTAATGTTTCACAAGTGAGTTTCCATCTTGAAGAATGCGTAAGACTATGATGGAATTTCTGGTTTCATTTTAATTACTCTGTAAAATATAAATTCATATTGATTGATATCTAATAACATTATTCGGTCAACGTTATGTAGATATAGCTATTCCAATGATACTATTATTATATTAAAATATAACAATTTTAGTTTATTAATACTTGCTAAATAGGAATTTTTTTCTGTTCATATCTCTCATCGAATTGCATTCTTCCTCATGCTAAGATTATATAACATTTCACTAAGTATGATTAGCCTTGTACATCAGTTTATCTTATTTTTATTTTTAGATTATTTCTGATAATTCTATGCCTTTCGGACAGTAGCATAATACATTATGTTTACAATCTATGATTTTTTTAAGTATTACCAAATTTTATGCATTATATTAATTAATTGAACCAAATTCACAAAAATTTATAGTCCGATGTTCCAAAAGAAGCCTTAATTTTTTATGATTTCTTTTATGTTTCGAGAAATAAATTTTCCGGCCAGAGTGGAAGCACAGAGAAATCTCTGTTTCTATTTCAAATGAAATATTATCATTGCAAGAAGACAAGAAACCTCCTTCTCTTAACTATTCTACTTAAGAATCTCGATCCTGCTGAGGATCGAAACCGTCTAAGAGGATCATCCATCAGTTCAGTTGGTAATTTTTTAATATCCTTTAATTCATCCACTTCACGTATAAATTCAAATTAAATCACAAGACCTTCAAAACTTGAGTTACCATGCCAATAGGATAGTCTAGAATTTTTTTTATTAACAAAGTGAATGAACGATAAACAAATAATATAATAAACATTTTTTTAAAATCAATTCCTACTTAGGTTATTAAGAAAAATTTAGCAAGTTAGTAGAAATGTTATTTTAGTTACAGTTTCTATTAAATAATTACAATTGCTCGTGTTCCGCAACTACAACGGACCGAGGGGTGCAGTTGCTTATGAGGTTTCATTCATTCATCCACAGATCGTAATTTATATCTGGAAAAGAGAACGATAACTTCTGACCCAGTACTCCCAGGGGCATTACTCTCGGCATGGAGTGCTTTGTAACCACGACACATTTAACTTCCGCCACACACACAAGGAAAGTCTTCGGCTGGCGGGTTGAAATTCCCAAGGGATGCGAATCCAACGCCGTTCCAACCAGGCTATCCAAGCCAAACGATTGCAATTGCTATAAATAATTGATCAAAAAATTATACTTGCATTGAATTTTCAACGCCAATCGAGGATTCAAAGCCAATTGTGGCAACGCAAAATACGTGAATTTTCTGCAACAGTGAGGTAATGTAATACAAGTTCGAAATTTCTAATTTTCATTATTCTGTATTATTGTAATCCGAAAGTACTTCAAAATGAATCGGAAACATAGATTCGTTAACAATGTTAAGTTTTCAATGCATCAAACATTATGTAAATAAACAGAATTGTTTAAAATAATCGTCCGAAAGCATATTAAGCCTAACCTCATCAGGGTGGGAAAAAAAGATTTAATTCTTTATTTCTTTGGCGATGGACAATTCGATATTTTCGATATATTCGAATTTTTCTCGATAAAAATAATTTTTAATTAATTAATAAAAAGTTAATGAACTATTATTTGAAAAAACTGTATTAACATCAAATGCCATGCACTACAAGTTTTAAAAAAACGTACTTGAACTTGATTGGATGAACAAAAAATATTTTATCAACGATTGAAAATTTTAACTTGATAGATAGATAGGTAGGTAGGTAGAGTATAAGCTAATAGTAGGAATTGAAAAATCAAATACAGATATCACATATACTATTTAATTTAAGCACATTCTAATCACGTGTATAAACAATGCTTGTTTACATAGTACGAAAGCAGATATTTTTGTAAAATTTCTATGCTTATAAAATAGTACTAAAACTTTCTATTGAACTCAGCTTGAAGCAAAAATCAAATTGACTTTGTATTTTCATTCAAAGAAATCAGAAGTGTCATTTCCATACCAACTTTGATAAGTTTTTAGCTTTAAGCCTTTTTGAATTGTATTAGTTTTTAAAATTGCATCTAAATAGTCCACGTTAGGATTATTTTAAGTTGAATTATTTGTAGCCTTGAAAGTTGGGAAAATATCTCCTAATTACGACAAAATGAGAATACCAATGTTATAATAAATTATTCCTAATACAAACATAATTATGCTTATATTTTATGTATAATTTTATCAATGAATTCTTTTTCTATTTCCTTTACCTTTCAATGTCGCCCAGTTAGGATTTTTTTCCGATTTTTCATCCAAAAATAATAATTCGCAACAAGCCGGTGCATTTTCCCCTCATATCCTCTTTATATAGTATTCTGATGAATTCAAAGTGTCCGCTCTTCTTGTTTTGAATATAACATGAGGAATATAGTTAAACTCTTGTAAGAGAAAGCATTTTACTGTTTTAAAAAGTAACGTGGTCGTTTCCAATAAATTCATGAGTGGATTAGAATAAAAGAATGAATGGATTAAATTAGTTTTGAATTAAAAAAAATGAAATTTTGTACGTCCAATTAGTAATCCCAAATTCTTTTCTTTCATATTCAAGTTCTTCTCATCATTTCCTATTTTGAGCATTTTGTAGTAAGTTTAAGGAAAAACATTAGGCAGTTTTCTTTAAACTAAGCTCTGATAATTGAATTTTTGTCCACTTTAACCATTAAATCATGCCAGAGTAAGAAAAAACTTTTAAGTATATGAAGGGAAATATATAACTCAATATGAAATGAAATTTCAGTAGTAAAAAAAAGAATAATTGTCGATTGTGAAGTTAGATTTGCTTTAATTAAGTGAAAATAAAATATTCTTTGGACCAATCAGCTGCCCATTAAAAAAAATTATGCGAATGTGAATTTTTTAAAATTAGTTGATTGAATAAATAAAGAGAAATACATATCCGGATATAAAATGAAATCAGCGTGAAAAAAGGAACAGAACCTGAACATGAAATTCGTTTTGAATAAATAAAGTCCAATTAGTAATCCTAAATTCATATATATTGTAATACATGAAAATCAATAAAAAAAATTTATTAGCATATGACTCGTTAACATATTATAAACGATGCCAACATTTCTCGCTAGAGAGATTCTGATACCTTCTGTAGTGTATACTCAGCTTTTTTAGATATTTTAATTAGTATTGAAAGTAACAGAACTCAATTAGTTTCCCATTTCTTTTAAGTTCCTTCATATAAACTCATAGAATCGAAACTTAGATTGTTTAAGGGTTATTAATATAGTAATTAAAAGTTTAAATTTGTCATATACATTTTTTATCAAATTTTGAAGTATGAAAATTAAGAATAAAGTATCTAGGAGTATTGATAAATTACAAAATAAGAACTAGGAAACTGTTCGACTTCCAGAGGTTAGCGAAATGTTTTCTACTTTTGTTCGTGCTGTCATCTATTGAAACAAATCTTAAACTTTTGTTGAGAGAAAAGTCAAATATCAAAACATGCAATAAAAACAACCATTTAATTCCTCAGGAACAATTAATTTTGTATTATCTAACTAATTTATTTTTCCTAAATTAAAACTATGCGTGCATATATTTT
>JAOUZG010022948.1:5161801-5182202 GCA_026289955.1 Argiope argentata
TATATATATATATATATATATATATATATACACTGAAGTGACAAAAGTCATGGGATGACTGTTAATATCGTGTCGGTCCTCATTTTGCCCGGCGAAGTTCTACAACTCGACGTGTCATGGAGTCTTCAAGTCGTTGGAAGTCCTCTGCAGGAAGCCATGCTGTCTGTATAGACGTCCATAATTGTGAAAGTGTGGATGGTGCAGGAGTTTGGGCATGAACGGATCTTTCGATGATGTCCCATAAATGCTCGATGGGATTCATATCGGGCGATCTAGGTGATCAGATCATGCGCTGGAATTGATCGGAATCTTCTACATGAATATTCCCTGAATAACTATTTTAATCATCATTTGATCAATATATCTTTATCTAAAGCCTATAAAAAATGTATAGACTTAAAATTATTTGATTTGCAGTAAAACCTACTGATTTTACTGCAAAGAGTAGTTAAAAAATGAAAAAGAAAAATTTAAAAACTTTAAAACCGATGGCATGGCTATAATATTGAAAAGAGAATCTGAAGAATTTGAATAGAAATTCATTTAACCAATTTAATGCACAGTTGGATAAGATCTTATAGTGTAGTTGAAAAACTATCATAACCAGGGCATTTATTTTTTTGTCGTCATTTGCAATGGTAATGTTTCTTTCGTATAATAATTGCAGTCAGTGAATTAAGTTTAATGTTAAATAAAAACATTTCTTATTACAGTGATTTATAATGAATTTATATAATCCGGCTACACCAAAGTAACCACGCGTTGCACAAGAGTGACTAGTGAAAAAATTAATTTATTAAATTTAGTTTAACCATTAACTGGGTTTTAGAGAATTCTCACATTGAAGCAAAATAAATAAATAAATTTGCCATTCCATTACTGAGGTAACAATTTGATGAAGAAAATGGAGATAAATTTTACAGTTAATATTCATTGAATTCTGAATGAGGGAAAATAACTCTATCGACTTATTCATGTAAAATACAAAATTATATATCCCTAATAATTCCACTTGTAAATAATTGATTTGAAGTGGAATAATTAATTTTTATTCTTAACTTATAATAACTTCTTAGCTGAAAGCCCCCCCCCCCAAAAAAAACGGCAAAATTGCCAACTTGACACTTTGTCGGTTATTCTGCCAAAAGCAATACAAACTACAGGGTGTCCAAAAAGTTCCCGTACTCCAAATTTAAAAAACCATTGTCCATTATTTTTTTTTCAAGTATATTAAATTTTCCCATACGAGTAATGAAACCATGGACATGCTTGAAGCTTTTTTCAGCGATCGGACTTTTTTCTGTGGGGATATTTAAAGGACAAAGTTTATGCAAGTGATCCTCAAACAATATATGATTTGAAAATCGCAATTACCCAAAAGATACAAGAAATAACTCCTAGCATATTAAGACGCGTTTCGAAAAACATGCGCAAACGAGTTCAGCTTTGTGTCCAAGAAAGGGACGGACATTTTGAACATTTCTTATTAATGTAGGTTCAGTATTTTTTCCTTAGTTAAAAGTTATGTTAAAAGTTCTTTTTACCATTGGTATAAAAATAATTCTTTTTAAACCTGTTGTTTTTGTAAAATAAATTCACAAATCATCAGTACGGGAACTTTTTAGACACCCGGTATAAGCCAAATGAATCACATTTGAGTAAGGTGTCTGAAAATGTGTGGAATTTTTAACGCATTCAGTTCACATGATCAGTTCACAAGTCCAGAAATTATCGGCAGAACATGAAAATTTGTCAGATACATTGTCAAAATTAATAGGAATTAGAACCTTGATGAACGGCGTTGGAATCAAAAGCCGAAAATCTGCGAATTTAGCTTCTCTACGTCTATCGAACTGTGTTCATATTCAGCCAATCAAAAGTTGTCCGCAAAATGCAGCATCTTATGGACCTCTCAAACTATCGACTATTTTGTCAAAATCAAACGGCTTTAACCGTTACTTGGATATTTCGACTATTTCCGCATATTAACTTTAAGATGTTTTTCTAAATTTTCATATTCGAGAATGAACAGCTTTTCCACAATTATTCTGAAGCGGTGAAAAGCTTTACCGACGAAACTCTTAGAAATCTCACATTTACAGGTGGAGAGGGCAATTTTTCTAATACTAACGCCACCTCTGAGTCAAAATGAAATCGTTTCTGGAATATGCATATATATATTTTCGAATGTAAAAAAAGTAAATTAATAAAACGTTAAGAATTCACTAAAAATTAATTTATATATGTAATGATATTGTACTCTAATTTTAAATGTAATTAATTCCCCAAGTTTTGTATTAATCTGGATCAGAGTAACTTCCTTCTAAAATGTTATTTCCTGACTAATTCCACTTTTCCTATTTAATAAATCAAATAAGTTTTATAAAGATAATACGTAATTAAGTCCACGTGCCCAGTGCATGGATAATAAATTACCGGTGTAAATATTCTTTTAGAGGATTCCTTCAATGAGTAATAAATGACTTATATAAAATAGATTCTTTTAGTTGAGATCCTGCTTTCCCCTTGTTTAAAGGTCAACATAAGGTCAAAATTATAAGAATTCCTTTCAGATATCTGCACGTGTGTGATTTATGAAGATATCGTAGTATATAAGTCAAGAGAGAAATTTTTCGTCCCTTTTTAATTCTTCTTGTGTTTTTGTGATGTGCTGCTGAATAAAGCGAAATCAAAAATACAATATGTGTTTATTTGATGATTTTCGGCCAAGACTCTCTAAACTGCATTCCAATCAAAAGTTGTGTGTGTGTGTGTGTGTACTAGCTTTTACACGCGACTTCGTATGCGTGGATTTTAATAAGTAAAAACACACTTTATTATTTTACTTTCACAATGGTCAAGGCATTAATTATCCTACTAAATAAATTGGTATAAGATGCATATTAAGGCTATGCATATATAAAGACAAACTTTTATCCGCGACTTCGTGCGCGTGGAAATTTTTATGTGTATATGTGAGAACTGATAGTCTATTAACAATATAAAATGTTATCAAACCGTATGCATGCATACATTTTCAACGCCAATTGAAGGAAAGCAATGCAGATTAGAATTTTTTCTTTTCAAATACTCTGTTTTATTTTTCTTCAAAAGTACTCCAGAAGGAATCAAAAGATCTATTAATTAACAATGTTTAATTTCAAATTTATCATACACAACGAAAATAAAGTGAATCGTTTGAAATAACCGTCGAAAACATGTTACGTCTAACCTCATTAGAGTGGGGGGGGATACTTAAAAACTAGAAGGGAGCTTTTCCATTTGCCGGGCGCGAACGAACAATCGCCATAGAAATTCGATTCTACATTATTTGCTAATAAAAATATGCCACTATAAGCATATATGAAAAATATATAGCTAACACAAATGCAATATAAATACAAAAAAAACACAACGGAACAGCTTTGATATACAGTAATTTTCGCCAAATATTAGTTTGCCGTCCAATTTTGGAGAATGGCAGCAGTAGCATTTCCGGTCGTAAGGTTTCGATGAACGCTGCAACAAATTAATATAGGAAAAAATCAATAAAGGCAGTAATATGGAACGCACTCAAAAAAATTTAATCGAAAATAATGAAAATAGGCAGAAGAAATACGTACAGCAGGGAAAAAATCAAGAGAAATGAACAGGCAAGATCGAATTATATTTATATAAAAAAATGATGGCAATGTAAACCCAAACAAAGCGCTAACGAGAAATTACCAAACTCGCAAAGCATCAAATCGTTGTATATTACAGCTTAACCTACACAACTAATTTCAAAACAAATTATTTACAGTATGTACCTGAAATAAAACAAAACAGTAAATCAATTATTCAAAATCGTTTTGCTTATCAGTCTGGTCACAACCAAATCAAGTCAAGAACACATGTTGTACATGCGTGAATTTCAGCTCCAATTGAGATAACGCTGGATGAATTTTTTTACACCAGTTAGGATAACGCAATACAGAATAGAAACTTTTAATTTTCCTTTATTGTGGTTTATTTTAATTCAAAAGTACTTTAGAATAAATCCGAAAGATCGATTAATTAACCATTTTTAGTTTTAAATGCACTAAACACTAAAAAACATGTTAAGCCTAATCTCATTAGAGTGGAGAAAAAAAAGAGGTCATTCTTATTTGGTGGTGGAGAAATGACGATTTTTGGCGGGAAAGTTAGTTTTTAATTAAAAAATTAACGACTCTATTAACCGGAATAAATAGTAGTCTGTGTTTTATTCTAGACCAAAATCTATCCCTGTGCTAAATTTCATCCAATTTCGTTCAGCTGTTCTGACGTGATTGACTAACATCCTTCATCCAAGCTTTCACATTTATCAAATAGTGTGTGTGTTTGTATGTGTAAACCTCCTCATTATTTTAATAAAAAATACGTCAACTGGTGCATGCACAAGAATACGATGACTTTCCATTTTTGAAGTTAAGTTCTTAGTTAAAAACAGGTTAAAAATATATGCAATACTAAATTTACTGCTTATAGCTGTGAAATAATTTAAACAAATACACAAGCACAAACTTGTTACAATCTTTATTAAAATAATGGCCAAAAATACTACATTGTATATGAAAATTTATATGTGCATAGCTTAAAAAGTGTATATCAGATAACATCAACAGTTTTCAGGAAAAGGCCTGTCATATTCAGACTAGTTTTAAAAAAACTGCACAAATAAGAATACATTTTTATAAAATTTTGAACAAAACAGTGTAACATTCATATCAATATTTCTGTATAGGGGAAGAATATAAGAAAAGTGTATTTAAGATTGTTTGTTAAGTATACAATAGATATACTTAACAATTTCATACAAATTTCTTCATATGTAACAATTTGTATGTAATAATTTTCGTACAAATGACAATCACATTCAAAGACCAGTTTAACAATGGAATGCAGAAATCAGAATAACTTTAAATAAAATCC
The DNA here is from genome assembly GCA_026289955.1 of Argiope argentata. NCBI lineage: Eukaryota > Metazoa > Arthropoda > Arachnida > Araneae > Araneidae > Argiope > Argiope argentata. The sequence goes on from JAOUZG010022948.1 coordinate 5,166,755, forward strand.
GATGAAAAGGTCAGAAATTATATGTGAACACTTCTGTATAGTGGAAGAATATTACAAAGTGTATATAAGATCGTTCATAAAGTGTATATCAGATAAAATCCACAACTTTCGTAAAAAGGAATATCATATTCACAGACTAGATTAACAAGGAATTAAACAGATGGGGAAAAATTTGTAAAATTTTGATCATAAAGGTATAAAATTTTATATGGATCCATCTGTTTCGCAGAAGAATGCAAAAACATGTGTATATAAAATAGTAAAGTATATATCAAATAACAAATAGTTTTTGTAAAAAATGGCTATAATATTCACAGACTAATTTAACAAAGAGTAAACAGTTTTTAAATACCACAAATATCAAATTTATAAGTATAAAAACAGCAGGTAATTTAAATAACATTTTTCAACATTAAAATGTCCAAGACCAATATGCCAAAGTTTAGAGTTCTGGAAACTTCATATCCAATACAAAATAAAAATTTTCATAAAATTATGGCACAAAAAGAGGAAAATAAAAATATTTTTTTCAATTTAAAAAATGATAAAATATGACACAAAAAATAATTAAAATTGAAATGTGTATAGTATTTATTTCTAACTATATTTAAGGAATGTACTAAAATTTCTCCTAAAAGACATGTTAAATTTGTTATCATTGCATAAAAATGTCAAAAAATATCACAAAAATTAAGCATATGCATTTACTTTAAAATACAAAATACCATATTAAAAATCCATCACAGTTTTCATAATTCTAAAAGAATGAATATCTCACTGCATGACCTGGCATTGTCGTCTAATAAAAATATGTAAAAAAATTGTGCTGAAAGTATTCAACTTCTAAAGAAACATTGAGGAGAGAAGATCCTAAATTTTAACAATCACAGGATAATTACAAAATTTATAACTTTCTAAAACGTTTACTTTTTAACTTTTACAGTTTATCTTAATTAATAAAATTTCTTTCTTTCTGCTCTTTCTAATTTTCGTCATCCGGATTCTCATGGCTATCAAACTCTTCATCCAAAGCCCTAAAAATAAAGAAAGTAAACTATGTCACACTTGCTATTTTCAATAGTGAGAGATTTCAATCAAACAATTCAAGAAAATTTGAATATACATCCTATAGAATAAATAATGTTTTGTAATTTCGAACATAAAATATGCCTATGTATGAATAGCAAATTACATATGAAGAAATACAGCTTCCCCGAGTCATAGAATAAATCTAAAACTGATGAAACAATATACAGATTTCATCTTGAACACTTAGCAATCACGAAAGCTTTTAACAGTATAAAGCTCTCATATATGCCAAATATTACTTATATATTTCCAGTCAAACAGTCGATAATATTTTCATGCGAGTTTTATTATATCTACTTCCTCTAATCGCATTGTTGAAAAAATTCTCTATCTTATGAGTATAAATAAAAGCATTAAAATTTTTAAGCAATCTATATATCTACTGTTTGTATTCAAAACAATTCTCTAGTGATTACTAAAAATGACTATATATATATATATATATATATATATATAATAACGTTATTCCCTGTTTAACATCTGCGTCCACACCCTCAAAAACACTAAATTGATTAACTAGCCAAAAAAATTGGTACTAAATTAAATATGAGCCAAATAATTTAAGAATGGTAATATTTTTATGTGAGCAGACAATATACATATATATCATGAAGAAAAGGAAATAGGAACTATAATAAAATGTAATAATTGATAAAAATGGTTTGCAATGCCATAAAATGCACTTTTACTCGGTTATTAAGTTTTTAAATCGTTCACTCTTCCTCAACTGGTAATTTATAAATGAAATATTAACGAACTTTTTCATAACAAAATTGTTCATAATTTTTAATTTATAAAAAACATATAATTTAAATTTGCTTCGACCACAAAGTAAGATACCAAGGCGTCGGAAATAAACGCAAAATATATTTACTTGGAAATATTTATTGAAACAGTTAGTCTACACTTCTTCGTCCACCTCTCATCATAACAACAAACTGGGACTGAATCACGAATTAGAACGCAAGATATGAAGAAATAAACATCTAAGAGGGAAACAGCATGTGACAGCTATCTGTAAATTGTCTTTAATGAAAAGATGCTCCCAAGTTAGGAAGCATTTCAGACGCTGAAATAGAAAGCGTCTGAAAGCTTGGAGCAAGATGAAGACTGTAGATAGGATGGACAAACAGTGAAACTGCTGCAATAGTGATTATAAATGAAACGCTGCCTTATTTCGCCAATTGTCATGGAGTAAGCATATACCATTTTTATCATATGTGTCAGCGAATAATTCTTTAGTTAATGTGATTTTCATTTTAAGATGAAGGAAGGTATATTTCAACAAATGTTTCCAACTAAGCGATCAAATACACTTAATTTCTGACGCAACCAAATATCCTTTACTATTAAACTATCCCATAAAAGGATTCATTTCTTTAAACTTTGAACATTTTGTTATTAAATCTCTTACTCAAGCGGCTCAACATCGGGAAGAGGCTCTGCTGGAATATTCAAAACACTGGAACCTTCACCAACGCTCCTGAAAATAAAATTATTATTATTATTATTTTAATCTTTTAAAATTCGATTTAAAAAATAGCCACAATAAGATAGTTTGACTCTAATGAAGTGTAAATAAATAAATTTCAATTTATATATTAATTAATAAAAGTAAGCATGATAAATTCCAGTTGAATAAGATGCATTTTTGAATAGAGTTTTTTTTTCCTTAGAAAGAGAGGAAGAAAAAGAGACAAAAAGAAATCCAATTTACTGGTTCCCCCTCAAGTGCGAATTTGCAGACTAAACAGCTGGCTAGAGCCCCTAGAATGAAAGGGGCTGCAGGTCGGATAAAGAAATATTATAAGCCTAGTGCAAAATAATTCTTTTTGTAAAAAGCACAAATTCCATTCTTTATAAATCATCCCAATAATATCAATTTTTTGTCAAATACGATTGATCTATCCGTTCCAAGCGTTCACCTTGTTTGAGCAGTATTTACAAATCCAGAGCATTTGCTTTGATAAAATGGCGTTTCAAACTTGAATTCCCAGCAATCATGATTCGTAATAAATAAATAATACTAAATAATTTTTTTTAAAAAAATCACTCAAATACAATAAATAGTGTTTATGTCGGTTAAATAAAAATATACTACCATTTGAAATTAAATTCATCAGTTTATTAAGGGAAGAGTCATAATGTATACTGGTCACAAAATTGACCAGTATACATTAAAACTATGGTCACAAAATTCCTAAATCCACCAATGTAATGATGGACATCATATATTGTGAATGATGTTTTACAATTTCTTATATAAAATATGCCCACTGTATGAATAGCAGATTATATATGAAGAAATGCAACTTCCTCGAGTCATAGAATAAATCCAAAACTGATTAATTAATATACAAATTTCATCTTGAACACTTAGCAATCATGAAAGCTATTAACAGTATAAAGCTCACATTTATGCAAAATATACTTATATATTTTCTAGTCAACTAGTCGATAATATTTTCATGCAAATTTTATTATATCTACTTCCTCTAATCACATTGTTGAAAAAATTTCTCTACCTTATGAGTACATATAAAAGAATTAAAATTTTTAAGAAATCTATAAATCTACAGTTTGCATTCAACAAAATCTTCAGAATTCTCTAGTGATTACTAAAAATGAATATAAATAAAAATATTCATTTTAAGAGTATAAATAAAAATATTCATTTCATAAAAATATTCATTAAGAGAAATTTTAAATGAAGTTGGAAATTATTTATGATTTTAATTAGATTAAGAAATATAACTACACACACACACACACACACACACACACACACAGTAGTAGTAGTAATATATTAAATACGAAGCTACTCCTGGTATTGACACACAAAAAATAACATTTGTTGTAATGAAACGCTGCATTATTGCGGTCATGGAGTAAGCACGGACTATCTTTACCATCTATGGTAGCACCTGAAAAGGTTCTCGAACCGGACATGATATTTCCAAATATCAATGAGTGCGCATGGCTATCGTTTGTTTTTCTCTTAAGCAGCGCATTTGCCATGACTGCTAGATTTCAATCCATTAGATAAAATAAATTCCGGTTTCTTAAAATGTAAATTTTATGACGAGATTCCCCAAATGTAGTAGATTTTGATTAAATGGATATTAATGGCATGTAAATTTATTACACCAAAAATGTCCAAAATGTGCAAGAAGAATTTGTTTCGCAGGTACGCTTCTATATTTCGGCCGAAAGGAGACATTTCGAGTAAACATTAAGGTATTGTGCTTTAAAATTCAGGTTTTTTAGACTCTTGACTGTAAATGTGTTTTAAGTACCATTTACCTTGTATTTAAATGAAATTGTTCTTCTGTTCACTCTATTCATAGTAATTCCTTTTTAATATTTTTGAAAGGCGTCTGATTCGCTTTTTTCAATTAAAATTTTTAAACAAATTGGAAAACTGAAATGTCTTTATTAATTTAGTTTAAACTTTTTGAGAAGCTGATGATCATTCTGTAATGAATTTGTATATAAATCTCATTTACTTTCGAGCTCGCAAGATTTGAGAATGATTGTATAAAAATTTAGACCTATAACTTTTCAGAAACGCAATTTTTGGCTCAAAAAGCTTAAATAATTATTATTTATCTCACGGAAATCCTTTTGTTACTAGAAATGCATGCCTATATCTAAAGGTTTAAAATTCAGTTATTACCAACAAGTAGAATGAACACTTTTTGACAGCACAAAAAGTTTTAAAGTGCTACAAAGATCGATTAAAATAAGTATTATACTCTTTAATAAATGTTTCAGTGAAATAGATTTATTCATTGATTAGAATAGAATAGAATTATTCAGTGAAGTCTATTAAAAATTAATCGAGTGGAATCTGAAGTCTGTTAAATAAAGATTTCTGGTTTATGAAATTTGAATAATTCAATTAATTTCATTTAAAACTTAAAAGCAGGGAAATGAGTACACAGTTTTTACTTACTCTATGTAACTCATATCGTCTTCTGTCAAATCGGCTGTCATAAATTCCTCACCCGCCATTTTCTCGGTATTCAAAGAGCTGCAATTATTCGACAAAATGTAATTAATGATTAAACAATCATTGACATACCTACATAAAATGGCACAAATAAAAATACCAAAATAGAACCCTATCCCGTTTTAAAAAGTTATCGTTCAAATTATTCACTATCTTTCAATGAAACTATATGCCAAAAACACTACGATTAAAACTGTGATGAAATTGAAAATATGATTTACGTTTTCAAAACAAGCATTAGTTTCTTAATGTTAACCAACTATAAGCAATTTAGTTATTTAATTTTTGAAAGCGTCAATTGTTATTTAAAAAAAATTAATTGGGAAAATACATAAAAAATAGCAAGGTACAAAAATATATTATAATATGAACTAAATTTTAATGCATGAACAAAAAAAGTTCTGCCAGTTTTACAGATATTTAAGTTAATGATTGAGACCCTTATATTTAACTGCTTAAAAAATTAATCAGATGATTTTTAAAAATATAATAATTAATATTATTCATCATTAGAACCAAGTATGAAATTACATTAATTTCAGAATGCATAGTTATTTATAAAATATATATTTAAACTACCTTAAAATTGAATAAGACAGTCATCGTAGATGCTTTTATTTTTAATCGAAGAAAAATTACCATCTCATGAAATGTACAAACATATACAAGAAGAAAATAAAAAAATAAAGAATATCATCTAAATACCTCTACCATCTCTACCAAATAATAAATACCATTTAAATAATTTATTTACTCAAAAAATGTATCACATGCCAAATATGGTTTCGAAATAGGTGTAATCATACGCTTTTAATAACACGGACAGAGAAAACTAATACTCAAAAGCTGTAAAATATCTAAAAAGATGACATTTTTGATGAAAAAAAATGTATCCAATTCATATTTTAAAAAGTGGCATGAAGTGACATGATTAAAATTATTCTTACAGTAAAATTATTCCTTTGAAGATTAAAAATTGCATATTTTATCTAGTTATATTATATTGTGAAAATCAAATTTGTAGTAACAAGTTATTTTAAAATAAGAGTAGACAGTTTCTAATGAAAAGCATAACGTAAAATATCTATCACTTAAGAAGTTATAAATAATCTTCTAAATAGCTCATACAACCTTAATAAATGTTACATGATAAACGTAGTAATGAAATAAAATTACCTGATAAATAAAATAAAAAAAGAGAAAAAAAAAATAATTTTCGTATTACTTAAGCTGTAAAAATCACCTTTTAATTCCTTCAGAATAAAGTAAAATACTTGGAATTTTAAGATATGTCAAAACTATTTCTGACAGTATTTTCAGAAATTATCGTTAAAAATCTTTAAATGTTTACTAATTTTTTAATTAATTAAAGCTTTATTTAAAGATTAGGAAGTCACAATCCAAGTCACAAAGAATATTTGCTCTAAATCGGTAAATCTTAGTCAAATGGTTTAGCATGTAATGCACCAAAAAGAAGGTAAACAACAGATACAGTATTTTCTCTTAATATTAAAAGACATGATTCCTTAATAGGAATTCGATATGTGTTATCCGACTTAGGTGACCTGCTACTGTCACACTATCTCTATATTTAAAATAAATGAAAAAAACCAAAGAACCATCCCTATAGCCACACACATTCCAACTTCGCCAAGTTATATTTCATACTAATACTAACAATGATTATATGAACTTCATAAGAATTTCATATTAAATCAATGGTGACATTCTCTGAAAACCGTCTGTTTCCGGGAGAAATTCCTAAATAATTCTTTCATTGCTCATTCTCTATTTGGAAAATCCTTAATAGAGTTTGGAAGAGACAATCACTAAATAAAATATGCAATGCACCAATTTTACTAATTTTAATTTCTTATAAAGGCTCCTAGTACTTCGAATGTCACCAAGGGTCATCTGTCTCCGCCAAATCCAGCGAGACATTGCAAAAGAAAAAGCTTAGTTAGATCTCCAAATTCACTAACTTGGTCGATTTGCCAATTGATGTCGCCACTTTGTAAATATTGCAAACAATCAGATCGCTTTATGATTATTATGTGCCGTCACAATTTAAAATGGCACTTTCTTTCATTTTGAAAATATATGCTTTATCAAAATTCTCGATTTAACTAAATTGTCATAATTAGGGCTACTGAAGAAACTTAGTAAAATTAATTTTGTTTTATCAGCTGAAATTAGTTAACTGCATCTAATCGCTCAAAAGTATAATAAAACAGTTACAGTAATACATGCAAAAGTTCCATAAAAATAATAGACATTATGTTTTGTCAGTAAATTCCAAAGTTGTTAAACAGCCAAGTTGGAGGGGAAATTTGGCGAAATCATTCTAGTTGTTGAAGATAAGGGTTGTATCAAAGTTTTATTTTGCAAAATTTCATAAAATTGAGATAAGAAGAGTAAAAAGACTTTGATAACATATCGAGGGGCCATGGCCATTCATATAAAACAAGTATTATTATTATTAAATCATGCCCGTGGGTCAGATTAGTGAAATCTGGTGCAGGATTTTTCTACTAAAAATGTATAGTAAAAAAAAATCGTCCAATTTTTAGAAAATGGAGGATGGTGAAATTCAAATAAGGCCTTGATCACACAACTAGGGATCTTCTGATTTCGTATAAAATTAAAATTACTAGAATTGGTTCGGTGTTTAGAGTAATCGACTCTGTCGCAAGACTTCCTCACAAAGAATGCATTATTAAATTTTGTTCTTTCTATTTTTCTAGAAAATTAAGTGCGAAGATGGGAAAGCCACCTTTGATGATATATGATCCCATACGGTATCTCATGAACCTAAATGATTGAAATTGGTTCAGTAAGTTTGACTGGCTAGCACTAACGCAAGATTTATCCGTAAAGAATGAAACACAACGTTCCAGTATTTTGAATTCTCATTAAAATCGAGGATAGTGTAAAGTAGCGTCCTTTGATAAGACATCAAGGGATCAAGAACTTTCATATGAAATGAGAAATATAAAAATCGGTTCATTAGTTTAGGCTAGTGAACTCTACCCATAGCATCTTATTTGAAAATGCATTATAATTTTTTTTTATTTTATTATTAATTTCTCTTAATCCATTAGTATAGTCGACATTAGACAGACAAATTATTCTACAGCTTTATAATTATCGAATTCCTATGTACTCGAAAGTTACATATATAAACATCCTGTAAATGGGTTTCATTCAAAATTTGATAGGTATCTACAAATTTCGTCATAAGTCCATATACCAAATTCCATCCATCTAACTCAAAGCATTTTTGAGTTATGTTTATGGACAGGCATAAGGCCAAAACGCCTTTTTCGAATTCAGGTACATCAAAAAAATAGCAATTCACCAAAATTTCAAGTTCGAATTGCTTGACAATTACAATGCTCCCTCTATACTTCGAACACAAGGAATTAAAAACTGACGGTTTAAACACTGTTAATCAAAAAGTAATACTGAAGTTTTTAGTTTGTAGCTTACTCTATACACTATTTAACAGTATAGCAAGAGTAAATGTTGCCTAAAGTAGAGTATGGCCCCTCCGCCCATAATCCCTTTCGATTTTAACAAGTGAAAAACATACTCTATTATTTTTCTTTTATAATGGTCAAGGCACTAATATCCTACTACATTAATTAGTATGAGTTGCATATTAAGGCTATGAAACTCAGACCAATTAAAATGTTCCTTCATTTCTTTGATAGCCAAAACAACATGGTTAAGAAAAGTAGTGTGAAATTGAGTTATATATAAATACTAGTTTTTACCCGAGACTTCGTACGCGTGGAAATTTTGATGCGTATATGTGAGAACTGACAGTCTAATCACAATGTAAAATGTTATCAAAACCGCATGCATACATGAATTTTCAAAGTCAATTGGAGCAACGCACAGATGTGAGTTTTAAGCACCAGTTGGTTTAACGAAATGCAGATTTAAAAATTTTAATTTCAATTAATCTGTTTTATTTTTATTCAAAAGCGCAACTGAAGGAATGGAAAGATATATTAATTAACAATGTTTAGTTTTAAATTTATCATACATTACGAAAATAAATAGAATCGTTTGAAATAACCGGTTGAAAACATGTTACGTCTAAACTCATTAGCGTGGGGAATAAAACTACTTAAAACTATAAGGGTACTTTTCCGTTTGCCGGGCGCAAACAAACCATCGTGAAAGAAATTCGAGAAAATTTGGCGGAACTCTACATTATTTGCTGATGGAAAAATATCACTATAAGCATATATGAAAAACATATAGCTAACACAAATACAATTTAATTACAAAAACACACAATATAACAGCTTTAATAATCAGTCATTTTCGCCAAAAAAAATAGTTTGTCCCCAAATTTTAGCGAAATGGTCGAATGTGGCGCGAACAGCAGCAATAGTCTTTCCAATTACAATGTTTCGATGAACGTTGCAGCAAATTTACGGAAACATAGAAAAATAAATAAATGCAGCAATATGGAATGCACTCAAAATAATTTATTCGAAAATTATGAAAGTAAGCAAAAGGAATACTTCCAGGAGGGGAAAAAATCAAGAGAAATAAAAAGGAAAGATCGAATTATATTAATACAAGAACAGCATAAGAAGATGAAAAAAGAATACACTTGTACTTAATAGCTTCACTACTACATACATATGTTTTTCTTAAGTAGAAATCGGAAAGAATGAATACACTTACTCGGTTCAACTAATTTTTCTTATGAGCAGGGAACGATTTAAGAAATTCTATAAAAAACAGCTGAACTTTTCAGTGATAAAAACATCTTTCTGCTGGGAAATCCACGAAAAGAACAATGAATCAAATAATTCCCTTAGAATGGTAAGATAATGTTAAAATGAAAAAGAGTTAAATAAAAACAAACGATTCAAAAGCTCGGGTACATGTTTTCAGATTTTTTTTATTTTCTGTTCTCATGAAATTCGTAAGCAGCCGATTTTAAACAGAATAAAATAATTGCTTCTTTATGAGAATAAATAATTATTTTTATTAAAGTAATCCTTTTGTTAGAATAAATAATTATTTTTATTAAAATAATCCTTTCATTAGAATAAACAATTACCTGAAATAAAACAAAACAGCAATGCGCATGTGTGAATTTCAGCGCCAATTGAGACAACGCAATGCGTGCATTTTCTACATGAGTTGGTGTAACACAATACAGAATGGAAATTTTTAATTTCCATTAATGTGTTTTAATTTAATTCAAATGTGGTTCATAATGAATCCGAAAGATAGGTTAATTAAGAATGTTTGGTTTAAATTACATCAAACACTATGAAAATAAACAGAATCGTTTTAAATAATTGGTCGGAAATATGTAAAGCCTAACCCCCATTCGAGTTCGAAAAAAACAAAAACAAATTAAAGTCTTTCTCATTTAGCGGTGGAGAAGATTTTTGTCGGGAAAGCCAATTTTTAATTAATAAAAAAATAACCACTCCATTAACCGGAATAAATATTAACCTATGTTCTTCTCTAAACTATAATCTATCTCTGTGGAAAATTTCATCCAATTTCGATCTGCTGTTCTGGCGTGATTAAATAACATCATCCATCTATCCATCCAAACTTTTACATTTATAATAGTATTATAGATTTCAGCAGATACATTTATTTTTTTGATATAAATACACTTTATTTTCTTAAAAATTCCCAGAAAAAGCAATTTGAATGCATATGTACATATATATCATTAATTTTAAAAAGATTGAAAATATAGTAAAAAATCCCAATATTTATTTATCACGCATAAGTGAAGTAATGCTTTGTAAAAATTTCTTCAAATAAATAAGATTATTCAGAATCTCTTTTACAATTCATATTATACTAATCACCAACAGCATGATTTGACAATCGTTTGAATGATTTCTTGGATTTTATGCATTTAAACTGAAAACAGAAATTAAAAGAAGAAAAAAATCTTATTCAGCCATAGCATTAAAAATTACCTAATATAATACTGCAAAGATTCGACGTTCCTTTCTTCTGTTTCTTCCTTCCATAATGTTAATTCCTAGAGATAAAGGATTTTTAAATGATTAGTAAATGATTTTTCTTCTTCTCTGAATTAATTTACAAAAGCATGCTACATATATAAGGTGCACCTTAAAAGTTCGGTGAATGGATGGATATCTCAAAAGCAACGTGAGTGAAAAATTGCCACACGCACATGCGCAGGGAGAGAATTGTGGAAAGATGCACGTAGCAAGTAGTTTGTCGAGGGTTTCCTTTCCCTCCTGAAAACGTTTGAACAGTTGTAAACGCATTTTCTACTCACGGAGTCTGTTCCGTACACCTGCATCGACATTGCGTGCGTTTCTGTGGCTGTTTTTCCAAGTTTGTAACAAAATTCCATGTTAATCCGTTGCTTCACTTCAATTTTACGTGAGTTTTCGCACACACGCCGTTCGACTGGCCGTTGCAGACTAATATGCATCACTTTATTGCGGTACTTCCTATGTGGCGTCTCACCATAGGTCTGTCCCTGCGCATGCGTGGGGCGCATTTTTTACACACGTTGCTTTTGAGATATTCATCCATTCACCAAACGTTTTAGACGCACCTTGTATATAAAAATCAGATACTTACCTGCTCAAATTGCCATTGAATTCTATATATTTTTAAGTAGTGTATCAACATCTGTACATTTATGAACTATTGTTAAAAACTAAAGGGTAATGTAATTTAGAAGTTGCACAATAAATACACATTGGAATTACTGTAAAATTTGTTTAAAATAACAGAGATGGACCGATTTCCATAAATTAAAAAAAGGGCCTTTAAAGAAATGAAGAAAGTTAGAGAAAATTAATATATAAGGGGATATAGAAAGGATGAAAATGGAGATAGAGGATGGAGAAAATGGAGATGGAATGGTTTCTAAAAGTGCAGATTTTACCTCATGGAGATTAGGATACATTTGTTAGATGAAAATTAGTAAAATTCTTCGCCTTCGTGATGGCACATTATAACTTATAGATAATTGAAATGTAATAAAGTTTAAGTATTGTTTTTTTGTTCAAGTATATATTTCGAAATTCAAACCATAATAATTCGAAGACACATCTAAAATGTACTTCTTAATATTTATTTGTAAAAAGTCAAAAAATCAGTTTTCATTAATGCTACATATGAAAACTTATTTCAAAGACTCAAAAGTTTTAGAAACAAGAGTCATATAGTCAAGTCAGGAAATTATGAAAATTTAAAATTTATCACGATGATCCATCTCTTAACTGCAACCTCAAAACACTATTTTCAGTTTTAAGAAAAAGCGTGTGTGGAACTACATTATGAAAATGAAATTAGATTTAAATTTATAAATGGAATCATATTTATAATATAACATTTGGATATATTTTAAAAAATGAAACAAGCCTTAAGGTCAATTTGCATATTTAAGCAAGATAGCATTTTAATATCACAATCTTTAAAAAAATCTGCTATCGCCAATGGAAAAGTGAATTCAAATATGTAACATTGGTATCAAAGAATGCTTTTGAATGCTGTCACAAGAATACTGAATTGAGGGACAAAAGTGGGAGGGATCCAGAGAAATTACTCAGCTCTTTAGCCACATACAATGTAATTCGTATCAATCAAATCGTAAATAACCCGCTCAAAGCAACATAATATAATATGGAGTCGAAGAGAAGACACTTTTGAACACGATTTATTCCATTCCGGGATACATAATTTATGTGGTAAGAAATACGTAGTTCACATCGCGACACAAGAGCAAAAGACAGAAATTTTTTTCCTCAGTGATTTTAAAATAAGATTTTTAAAGGGATTTCATCACCACGTTTCTATTCGGATAAAGGAATTTTAGGCATCTTTAAAAGAAAGTGCTAAGCAAGAAGGAATTTAATCCCTTCTCTCAAAAAATTGCTGAAATTGCTGAATTTACAGTTTTTTAGCTCATTTGTAGGATTAATTTAAAAACTACGAATTGGATCGTTAAATAAGAGAGCATTTTGGAATGAAGTTAAATTGGATTAAATTAAGATAAATATTTGGAAATTAATCAGTAATTTAAATTTTAAATCGCACAAACAGACATATATAGATACATATTGATGAGAATGTTTACATTCCATTTTTTAATGAGAGATTTCATAGGATCTGCAAATTATGCAATAATTATTTAGAATATTCCTTAATCTTGTTTATTATTATTATTATTATTATTATTATTCAGCCTAATGCTAATTTTAATGGGTATATTATTATTCTTGCAAATAAAATCTTGATAATTTTATTATTATTCAACCGCAAGGGTCTGAACACTGCACGTCCAATTTTAGATGTCAATATATTATATATAGAAAATCTTTTGCTCGAATTAATTAGGACCAGCTAGAAATGTAAACTATAAAACGGTTGCTCAAACAAGTTGCTTCTAAAAAGCATCTAATTTCTTATTGTAAATATAAATAAATAATTATGAACAAAACCTAAGATGGTTTCGTCATTAAAACACATTTATATCTATAAATAAAGGATAATTCAGAGTTCCACGGAAATTGAAGTCTAAAATACATTTATCATATGTAAAATGACTCGTCACATTTTCAAAAATTATACGAAAATCGCAGGAAGCCACCAAATGACACCGATAGTACGTCAAAATGATGAGAATGTCAGAGTGTTACGTATAAGGATTACAGGTAAAGAAGTAAAATTGTTCGCAAGCGCTATATAGACCTTCCCTTGCAATAACCGCGTAGTTATAACACAAAGGATGCATCTGGATGATTTTTACGTGGTAAAATTATCGGCTATCTGGAGTGTGGGCGTACCCAGCTGGAAGTATCTGAGAAACGTGAAATCGCCAGAGTGTTATCTCCAGGCTTTGGCAATGTTTCCCAGATGATGGTAATGTGATTAGACGTTACAGCGCAGGTTGCCTCCGAGTTAACAACGACGAATGAGGACCGGTATTTGGCAGTTACTTCCAAAAGAAAAGATAGAGCACAACATCAGATCTGTCTCGTCAGCTCTTTTCAGCCACTGGTACGACAGTTTCAAGGCAGACCGTGAACAGACGCGAAAAAATATTGTGAAAATCCGAAGTCACATCGGCACAATGGCGACACCTTGGAAATAAGGACGAGTTTTAACCGACCAATGTGATCATTGCATAAAGCATTTTTTGCTCTTTACCTTTTATTTAACAAAAAGGCTTTACAAATACGTCCCATTTGTTTTGCTTCTGGCTCTTTCTTTGCCTGAAATTGCATTATCCTTAATTTATTTACATGATTGTATTTGAATAGCTTTGAAATTATGCTTTTAATGGTATTGCATTTTATGGAGTGTCTCGCGATCGAAGATTTTCAAAACTGCATAGCAGAAAACGGTTAAGTGAAAAAGAAAGAGAAAAAAAAAATTCTGAAGCGAATTCATGTGACAGTGCATAAATTTTCCTCTAAATGACTTTTGGTTTTAGTTCAAAAAACTGGTAGTAAACATGTACTTAAGGAAATAATTGAAAATTCACATCATCACAATTTTCCGAAATCTTTTAGTAAATAAAAATCACAGTATTGTGTTCACGAAATGTCTATCATCAGCTACAAACACAAGCTGTAATCAGAGAACGAAAATGGATGACATTTTCTGGAAAGTAGAATGGGAAAAAATCCATTTACATCTTTATTGTAAATAGAGGCCCATACATGAACTTTTTGAGAATAGAGTGATTTTGATACTCACGCATAAGAGTTCCGAATTGCCCAATTCACAAGCGTTTTTTTAACTTAATATTTTTTTTTACTGGCGTATCCATTGAGATGGAAATGTACTTCATCTAAAATCCATGCAGAGTTAATAACAATATTTCCACCGTTAATCATGCCCAGCCTTTCATTCGCAAATATGTTTCTTTTCTCTACGGATAAGTTATGAAACGGTTGCTGTGTCTGAATTTTGTACAGGGAAAAGCACTCACACATTATTTTATGCGACGCCGCTTTGTTGACTAAAGATTCGACTGCAGTTACACAGGCTGATTTTCTGAGCGTGTAATTGTTTCCTCAACAACCTGCTTCTGTAATGACCGAACAGTGCCGTCCAACAGTTCAGAGTTTCTTATTCGCAACACTGCCAGTTCATTTGGATTTATCGTACATTTGATTTATTGTATTCGGCAGCCGATCCTTATAGACTTGGAATTTCCACTGAAAGCTTCTTCTTGTTGCAGTATTAATCTTCCCCAATCGGTGAAGTTCCAACACACACACACACACACACACACACACACACACACACACACACACACACACACACACACACACACACACCCACACACACACCCAC
>JAOUZG010022949.1:7270-21322 GCA_026289955.1 Argiope argentata
TCTCCTGTAGTGTGCTGTCCTGTGTTCGTCTCGGTTGTAAATATCTGTTCTCTGTCTCGTCTTTGTGTTATTGTCCTAGTGCTTAAATAAACGCAATTGTTATTGTTTTTCTTCTGAAGACTCCTGACTGAGTGTGTCTACAACAATACACAACCACCACTACGAACGAACCCGGCGATATTTCGTAACAATATTTAGTTGTTAGTATTTATACCTTGATGTAGATAAAAAACAAATAGCAAAATAGATTGAATTAAATGTTTTAAAACAGATAACATGAAAAAAGTTTTAAAACCGTAAACTATCTTATCGTGTTTTTTTCAACAGTTTATCAAGGAAGATATATTTCTTAGATAAAACGGCAGATCTATAAAATCTAAAAAAAATAAGAAATTAATTTTTTAAATTCTGTATTTATTTTACTGTTCTTTGAAACAATTTTTTTGTTGATATGCTGAAGAGTCTTCTTCATTAGAGGCTAACATCTGAGTGGATAAATGGCAAAGCTTTTGATGAATCTTGTGCAAAATGCAGCACGATTTTTAATTACATGTTTTTAAGAATGTTCTAATGCAAAAAAGGTAGATAAATGCT
This sequence comes from Argiope argentata, assembly GCA_026289955.1. NCBI lineage: Eukaryota > Metazoa > Arthropoda > Arachnida > Araneae > Araneidae > Argiope > Argiope argentata. The sequence goes on from JAOUZG010022949.1 coordinate 7,865, forward strand.
TCAATGTTACATGGATAATAAATTATTTATGAATATTGAAAAATTTAAGACATTGAAATCACGACCTGTTACTCGTGTCAAATAAATGACTGCATTATTTTAGCGATCATTAATAAGAGAAAGAAAATGGAATGTTGCAAAGTTACACAAGCGAACATATATTTTACATGTTTAATTTTACATATTTAACACATCGAATACTTTTCCACGGTCAATTTTATAAATAAATGCAAGCACAATTGAAAGTTTTGTTAATTACATTGCTTAGTAAAACTAGCAAATATAGCAATAAATAGTGTTTTCTTTTTCAGAATGGACGAAAATTAGAAAAATAATTTATGTCCATTGCACTTTTTTAATATTAAACATTATAAAAGTATCGAAATTTATGAGGAATTAAATATTCCAGTATGATGTTTTAAAAGAATCATTTGCTTGTTCTAGTTGCCTTTGAATAGTTTTGAAGATGGCAATTTCATTGAATGTGCACTCAAAATAATAGAAAAAAATAGGGGGATCGCAAAAAATTTAAATAATTTTAATAAATTTCACAAATACTTTAAAACTATTAGAATAGTCCATAATTTCAATATTAAATTTTTAATAAAGGCATTTAATCTGCATTTATTAACCTGGTATATTTCATGAGATTTCAACTTTAAAATTTCATTCTTTTGAAGCATTTAAGAGCAAAGATGCTATCATTCTTCAATAGAAATAATGATTAAAAACAATATTGAAATTTGATAAAATTGATATGAAATATTTTAGAACCTAGATCATAATAATACATAAGTAGCAAATTATGTGGCTCTAGAATTATATATTTGTTCAGTTATCCAATCAATTTGCTGATTTATATTTTATTATTTTTTGTTATAATAGAAGATAAGTTTTTGAATAGAATAGAAGATAATAGAATAAAGAAGATTTAGATAATAGATATTAGAAGATTTTTTAGAAGATAATGCCTTTCTTCTAAGAAATGATATATCAGTTATATATTGTTATTTATACGTATCTGATTAACAGAACTATTCTTAATTAGTTATAACTCTAGACAAATGCCACTGTATTGCAAATATTGATTGCACAAAATGTTACAATTATTTATTTGAAAAAATAATAAAGGAATATGAATCCAATTTTAATCTTTCATTAATTGCTTATTTTGAAAATATATATACATTGAGACCGAATGAATGATGAAAGTTTCTGTACTTAATATACCTAGCAAAAATTAAGTGAAAACCTCTCTGCTTATATTTATACTGCAACAATTTACAAAGCAATATTATCAGTGATAGAGATTAAAAACCACCTGTACACTAACCGTAGAAACCATCTGACTTTTGTATCCCTACAAAATAAACGAAAGCAATAAAATTTGACATGAATGAGCGATAATTTGACCATACCCAAGGTCTGCTGACCAGGGTCCGACTTAGCCTAATTGGATCCTGGAGCAAAAACATTTTGGAGCCCCCTCTGCTTTACTACTTTAGTTATTGTTTAGTACCTTGCTACCAACGCGCCAAGTTGGCGAGCCCCTTTTCTAGGGTTGCTCCCTTTTGTGATTCCACGATTCACAACCCGCCCAGTAGGAACTTGGAACGAGGAACGCGAAGCATACAGTTGATAGTGGGGTACTTCAAGCCCCTTCTATGTAAAATAATCCGCATTTATAGAAGCATCGCAGTTCCTTAGTTCATCATCAATTAGCTACACCGCAATTAAGAGTACAATAATCTCTTAGTTTATCATCAATTAGCTATACCTCAATTAGGAGTTCAATTCTCAATTTGTTCTCATCCTCATTTGTGGAGCGATCAACGGCCTCCAAAACAGTAATGAAGAGCATTCATTAAAGAGGGAAATGCAAAATAAAATTTTTATTCAATTTGGGGGACGCCCTGGCAGCTGCCCCTGTCTTAGTCAGGCCCTGCTGTTGACCTCCCATAAAGATGATAAGGGGAAGAGAAAAAAACCTTTAGCACTTTCGGTACATCTCTTCTGGAAAATCGATGCGCTTTCACGACAGATTACTAGTCCCTCTTCCCTCGCTTTACAGAAGTTTCACACTCAAAATGAAGACACCGAGAGGGTTAATTCATTAACAATCTATAAGTACCTTTGATTTGTGTGGATGTGTCTTTTCTCATGTCTATAAGATATTTGTAAATATTAATAGCTAGAGATAATTTAAATTAAAATTAGCAAAATCAAGACTTTATACTCGTTCTATCATAGTATAAATCCATTAAATAACTAATATTTGCCATTATTTTTGGAAACCTATTATAAAAGGCTGTTGACGAAATGCCATTATCTGTGTTGTGTTGCGACTTATGGCACTTGCCTATGGACAAGCATCTCCGCTAATACAGCAGCAGATTTAAGCCGAAAGAAGCGTTTCTTGCTTCTGAAGTAGGGCCAAACAGAGCCAAGAGTACGAGTTAGCTACACACCCACCACATTAGCTTGCACAGCCCTTTTTTACAGGGCGACACAGTCACACACCTCACAGCTAGCACACAGAAGAACAACCATGCCTGAACCGGACCCGGGACGCCCAGAACACGAGGAAGACGCGCTACCTCTGTGCCAAAAAGCCGGCATGCCATCATCTTCTTACATATTTATTTAATACTGTACTTAATCTCTGCAAACAGTGTCAAATCTTTACAACAGCAGCATATTTATATCAATTGTCATTTTATAATTCAACATTTTGTTCTCAATCAGGTGATTTGGTAAAAGTGGAAGTTTCTTGATTTCAGTTAATTTTGAAACAAGCCTTTTATTATCATGTGAGAACAATATGTTATTTCCATTTGAGATTTTTGTAGCCACAAAATGCGTAGGCAACAAATTGGCGAATTATCGCTTTTGAGGCATCCATTTTTTGCTTTTTGAGTTATTAGAAAGTAATGAAGATAGTAGTCACATTTGGTGATTTATAGCCAAAATATCATTTAAAAATAGAAATTTAATTTGTAGTTTAAAGGTTTAAGTCAATGTCAATGCTGTTACATTTTTTCTATTGTTGTTAAAATGTTTTTATCATGAGAGAATATGGTGTATTGGTTTGAGGTTTTTGAAGCCACAAAACGAACTGACTGAAAATTGGCCAATTTATCACTTTATTCCATTGATCTTCCACTTTAAAGGATATTAGAAAATACTAAAGATGATGGTCACATTTGACGATTTATCACCAACAAAAAGTTAACTTGGCGCGAATGACAGCCATGTACCAGATTCTCGATATATCGACACGCATGCGTATTCTAGTATTCACATGATTGTTTCAAACTGGTTTAAAAAAGGTTAATAACTTAAAATAATTAAGACAACCAATAGCTTTAAAATAATTATGTTCTCATATAATAGCATAAAATTTAAAATAGATATTTTCGATTTTTTTTTGATAAAATTGTCGGTAACTACATATAATATATATCATAAAATATTACTTATTATCATGTCAGAACATGATATTGTTTTAGGAATAAGATTTTGTAGTCAACAAAAAACCGTTGGCGAAATATAAAAGTTTTATTATCTGCACCAGCAACTCAAAAAGTCAACTTTTAATAACGTGATGCCATCCCATTTACAAAAGCTCTAATTTTTTTTAAAAAAATTCATTACTACCGCAAATAAAACCGAGAAAAATGTCATTTTCAGCACAAGATTATATGAAATGAAATAAATAGGAAATGTGATATTTTTTTAAGCAATCAATGCGAGATAAAGTTTTTTTGGATCGTTTGCTATCTAAAAGAACGCATTCAATGAAACGATTAAAAGGAATAAAAATATAATTTAACTTGCACGAGCACGTGGTGCTTGATCATTCAAGAAATGATGTTCTGACATGATACATTGAAATATGCATAGCAGATTTCATTTCAATCTTCTTTGTCTTAAATATAACATAACTACTAAAGCCCAACTGAAGAATAATTGGGGGAATCGTAGTTTAACTACCCTCTTCGCCAAGCTGACGATAACGTGTTAAAGCTGACAACTCCCACTTTCTTTAGTCTTAAAACCCTTTTTATCTTTCGCCTTGGCCGGAGAATTCCTCCAAAAAACATGGTTCAAACTCGGGATTGGCGAGTTGAAACGTGAGCCAAGCAAGGGGTTAATGATCGAACAAAATAATGTCTTCAGAAATCGAATTTTTAGAGCCATGTTTCAAGAAATGTGGCAATTCTGGTATATCTTATTTCAACCTAAAATTCCGTTTGTTACCGTTACTTGTAGCCCTCCAAAATATAAGACTTCTGCCAAGTTTTTAGACATTGGCGAGATTCCAACGTATTTGCCAAGAAACATGGCACTAACAACAAACCATTGACAAGTATAAATTGACCGACTGAAATCTTAAGCGATTTTGGGTTAAAGTGGTCATTAGTGCGCCCCCGAGTTTGCCGCCAATATGGCAACCCATTACAACGCTCTTATAGTAATCCTAATGATCTTTTGTTTACTTTTGTTTTACTTTATGTTTTGTGTACAATGGTTGAGTTGTACATGAGCGTCTAGTCTTTTTAATAAATTTCATATAAATGAAATTTCCTATTAAATCCATTCTTTTTGCGTCTTTGTCTTTCTCAATTATTTATTATTTACTGTTCCTGTTATCCACACCGTTCTTATGTTCAATGAGCTAGCGAAGCTACTAGTTTCCCTCTCCCGTGGCTAGTGAAGCCGTAAGATGTTTTTTAAGTTTAAAAAATTCTGCCCGGTGCCTTCAACAGATGCCGGAGGCATCTGTTGAAGGCACAGTGTATGAAAAAAAAGGAATGCTTATCGATAAAAAAAACATAATTATATTGTGAAAAGTGGTAACCGTAACTAATCCATAAAAGTGTTTGTTTGCTTTGTTCGCCACCTTTATTGGCGACTTGGCATCCTTGACGTGGCAAGGGGCACACTAAACGTAACTTTTACCCGATTTTTTTGGTGATTAATCACTGACATATGAGTAATTTTTAAGTACCTGAAATACAAGAAAAATGTATTGAAAACGAAAAAATTTAGTTTATTCTACAATTTTATCGATAAAATTCATGAAATGTATCTATTGTTACCGTTTAATTGATATTTCAGTTTCATAGTTTAGCTTTGATTGTTCGAGATAAAATCTGAAGATTTAAGGAGAGCTTATATTTGGAACCCGCCCTCGTAATCTTCGGCATGGATCTACGACTAAAAAGAACTCTATGCCTTGAGAGTTGAATAATGCATAATACTCTTCTGACAACTGTCTTAAATTTTCTTCATCCTCGTCTTCTTGAAGATTGTTAAACCATAATGTAATTGATTTCAAAAATACAGGAAGATTTTTGAGAAATGATTTGAGAACATTTTCAATTCCTATTGGCGTGTGTTCGGCATGAAGGTGAAAAGTTTGTAGCTTTATACAGGATTGGACGAAAGGAATGACAGAACCGGCAAAATCTGCAATAAATGGCATCCAAAGAATATTCAATGTCTCCAAATGATACTGATATTTACATCTTTTGAGGTGTGCGAACAAATCGCTTATGTCGATTCTAGAAGAATTTGAAATCTTTCCAAATCGAAAATCCAACGTTTGTAGCGGTATTCCATTTACTAAGAATTTTTCCATCTCAGTGTTCAGGCTATGGTTTATAGTGACATCCATTTTCACCTTCATGTTTGGAAAGACATTCTTCAAGTATTTCCAAGTTTCAGGTAGAATCCCTTTAAACCCTGATTGTCCTTTGTCCTCGCAGTAAATATTAAGAATCGAAGTGCCGGGCTTCTTTTTGTCGATTTGGTACTCACCAGAAGATAGTTTTTCATACAGGCAGTTTAGGATTTCTTCGAAGATTTGTGTGTAGTCTACTTCAAGCGATTGGACATTCGCAATTCTACCACTGACTTCTGACAGATTTGACCAGTACTGACCGTTCAATTCCTTGGATGCAGCCTCATTCACGAATCCCCGAAGTTTGAGGCTCCTTATAGTGTTACTCTCAGAATGGAACATTGCTTTCAGAAGCTCTAAACCCTCCGTTTTGCTGAAACGACTTTCTTCAAGAACGACTGTTTTGAGATTTTTTTGCGAGTTGAATAGACTGATGACGCTTTTGAATATATCTCCGTAAATGATATCATCCAGATGACGAAAATAGTTTTTCATTTTGAAGAATTTGATTGAAGAAAGTTGTGAGGAGGACTCCAAAGTTTCCAGAAATAGCTTCAGCTGTTGCCATATCACTCTAATGAGATGGGCCCTGACTCTTTTGCAAATAATTTCCACATGCCGAAACATGGGAGCATATTTCCGAGCGAATCTTACTTCTGGGTAGATTTCGGAAGAGTAGTCTTGTTCAGGTAGATAAAACTTCATTGTTCTCCATAAACAAGGAGAGTTGAAATCTTTTGCCCATCGAGAACACACTTGGGACATGCGGCTTTGATCAGTCCTACTGAGAAATGAATAGATATTTTCTATTGCGAGAGAAGGTAGAGTAGCCCAGTCTCTTTCAAGCTCTGAAACTTGCTCATCTTCATCATCTGAGGTAACTGTGATCACTGGAATGCAAAATCCATGTTCGGATGTACCACGGGTAATTCCGATGTTATCCTCTGATGAATATGAGCTATCAGAGCTATAAGATGATTCATAAACATCAAAAAGGTTTTCTTCTTCAGGAAAACTCATAGCTGCAGATGAATAAGCACGATTAAGCAAATATTTCCTATTTTATGATTAACGATTTACTATAAATTGCTATTGACATTGCTTACGCAAGTTATTTAATTTATTATCCCGCTAAATGATTTAGATTATTTAGTTAGAAAAATTTGAAGTATTTGCAATAACTTAATGTTGCCAAAGATCAGATTTCAAAAAAATTTTTAATAGAAAGCTTTATGTTTTGTGTTTGCTTATACATGTACTGCTACTGTAGGTTAGAAAGTAAAGAAAATGCAATAAATAATTTTTTAAATGTCACAGAAGCTTCTCTGAAAGTTGAGTAGTTGGAAAAATAAGGTAGAATACTTTATAAAAAAACAAGCAAACTGGATAATACAGTTGTGAATCAATCCATGAGATTTTGCAATCATATAACAAAAACTAGTATTATAAAAAAAATTTAAGTCAATTTCCCCTTAGGTCAACAACGAAAAATTTTAATTATTTTTTATTAAATAATTAAAATTAATATAAATAATTTATCAACAAATTATTGATTTTTGCAAGAATTGAACTCGCATTCTTCCCCTTCACGTAAAATTTTTTTGAAATCCTTGCCTTTTAACAGACTGAGCTACTGCCTGTTGATTTCACTTTTCATTACAAACTAATAAAATTCTATTTAAAATATTAAAAATTAATTAAATTTAATTAATGAATTAATGTTTGATAAAACTGTAATAATATCAAGTGTCGTCTATTACACGTTTAAAATTTTTTATTTGAACTTGAGTGGATGAATAAAAAGTATTTCATTACCGATTGAAAATTTGAATAAGATATATATAGGGAGAGTGCGATCTAATAGTAGGAATTGAAAAAACATGCAAAATAAATTATCTATAACACAGTAGTGAGTCAATCCATGAGACTTTATAACCATATAACGAAAATAAATAGATTTACATAACTGCGCAGGATCTTGTTCAGTGTAATAACATAACATTACAAGCAACAAATAGAAGGCGAGCTAAAAATTGCAAAATCAGTTTGAATGAAGTTTTTAATGAATCTGATGAGATACTTTTTTTGGTACATATTATAATATTGATACTATTTTGGTATTAGACCGTCTATTTTTATCGCCAAATTTAAAACCGTCGCCAATGAGTTGCTAAACCACCAATAATGGCAAAAACAGCCATTATTTTAAAATTGTTCAAACCTTAACTGTCTTTCACCATTTTGTAGGTTTCGTTGGCATCGACGGTTTATCGCCAAATTTGAATCCATCGCCAATGATTTAATAAACCATTGGCGACTATTGGCGTCGACAGTCTAATACTTAAGTACCCTATTTTTTACCTTAACTTTTGATTAGTATGAAAAAATCACAAAAATGTATACAAACTTTATTATTATTTTTATTATTTAACTTTATTATTATTATTGACGGAACTCTACTTTCTTTTTGGAATCGTTTTTTTTTTTTTTGCACGATTCAAGACAGAGAATTCCATGAGGTTATTTATATAATGAGGATAGAACCTCGTAGTATTTTGCAGATGAAGTAGACTGAAATCTCTCAAATGATGTGTACACCAAAAAGATGAAATGACGTAACGTGCAAATTCTCTCCTTAAAGCAAACGCAATATGGTCTACTTAAATCAGTAAACTGAATAACCAGATTCCAAACTGGGGTAAGATGCAATGCAAACTCTAAAATGAAAATAAGGATTAACATAAAATCTGCTATGCATATTTCAATGTATCATGTTAGAACATCATTTCTTGAACGGCCAAGCACCACGTGCTGGTACAAATCAAATTATATTTTCATTCATTTTAATGGTTTCATCGAATGAGTCACTTTAGTATTGCAAACGATCCAAAAAAACTTTGTCTCGCACTGATTGTTTAAAAAAATATCTCATTTCCTATTTATTTCACTTCACATAATCGCGCGTTCAAAATGACATTTTTCTAGGTTTTATTTGCAGTAGTCATTAACTTTTTTTTTTAATCAGAGCTTTTGTAAATGCAAGGACAACATGTTATTAAAAGCTGATTTTTTTTTTTGAGATGCTCGTGCAGATAATAAAATTTTAATTTTTCGCCCACAGATTTTTGTTGACGTCAAAAATCTCATCCCAATAACCACATCATGCTCTGACGTGATAATAAACAGGAAATAAAAACTTATTAGGAATGGCAACAATCATGATTCACCATGCCAATGAAATCTGCTTCCCTTCAGAGAAAATGTTTAAAAAACTAAAAATTCAGTATTTTAGTTTTGAATAATTGGTAAAATCCAAATTTTTATTTATGTACGAAAGAATTTTTTAATTAACTTTTCTTGCCAGAATATTTGAAAAAAAGACCAAAAAAGTCAATCTTTCAGACTCAACCACTGATCATATTTCTCTACTCTTTGTTTTATATAAAAATTCATAACCTTCAAGATGCGTATCAATTGTCTACTCATTCCATCTCTCATACAACTTTCCCATTTTAAGAAAAATCTAGGGAAAAAACTCCTCCATTGATAATTCTTTAAAGGGAAAATTTTTTGACTGAATTTTCCAGTTATAACCACTAAACACATTTCAAAAACTTTTATTTCATAAGAAAGTCATATCATCTTAATGCGTCATGAAAACCTCTCTCCCTCTTCCATCTACATTTTCAAGAAATATTGTACAATAAAACTTTGGCAAAAACCCAACCTGAAACGTTGCAGCGATTTTACTCCTTTATCAAATATAAATAAGTAATCAGAGTGCTTTATATTTATTATCCAGGGATCAATTAAGATACTATTTCCTTTTATTGTGAAAGGGTGTGCATCAAAAAGGACTGATATGACTAAATTATTATTAATAATATTTTAAAAGAAAAGTTTTCTTCCATAGAGGGACAATATTGACAACAAAAAATATGTCATATAAAAAGAAAGCACAAAATTTTTTCAATGCTAAAATTGTTCATGATTGTATTGTTACAAATCTGTATTGCAGCTTTTCTGCCAAGTAGTAAGTGTCATGGTTGTAGCAGAAGATTAGCATCGATTCCAAATGGATGCTGAATGAATGCCAAAATCAATGATATTCAACATGGATGATAAATTTAGAGACCGTTTGGGGTTAAATTCATGTTTGAAAAAAATGTAACCATTTTTAATCAATATGCATAAAGAATCTAAATCAAAGGATTGTGATAGGAAATTCCACATCCTTACTGGAGACTATAAAAAGCTAAGCGCTCGCACAAGATAGAATTATCTGGTTGAAGAGTTTATCAGATTTCAAATTAGCGCTCCAAAAGTTGATGCAATGTTGTTTTTATTTAAGTAGCAATTTCCTGCCTTGTGATGCGTTGTTGATTTCTACAAGCTCTGTTCTTAATCATACTTCAATTTGTATTATTACTCATGCGCTTGGGGAACTCATGCGCTCTTTTCTTGGGGAACAAAACGTCATTTTCCCCTATTCAAAGTTCTGGATGGTTTTCACTTTAACCCGCCAAATATTTCCTTACCTCAATTTTTCTTATTTCGATGTTTTGATTTAGTTTAGTTTAGTTATATTAACTTTCCGTGTAAACAACACAAGTGCTATTTTGGGACGGACCTCGTAATTTTGAACCACGATCAGATGACGAAGGCGACACTTGAGTTGGAATCTCCCTCTCTACATCATATCACACCAGCGGGAGGATGTTAACGTGTACCAGACCGACGATGGTGGAATAGGGTCATGAACTTTAAACCCTTCAATTTCGAAAGTGAGACTTTACCATCAAGCCACCTCGGCACTTTCGTTGTCTTGAAGATAATTTTATAGTCTACATTCTGAAGTATTTAAATTTGTGATGGAGTCTATAATTCAAATATATTTTTTCAAACCTACTTTAGATCTCAGGTTGAATTAATAATTTCTTAATAAAAGTTAAGATTGTTTTTTAACATAATTCAAAAAATATTTATTTATTTAAAATAGTAGCCAAATGTATTTGTTATTTACTCTGAGTGTGATATTTTTTTCGAAATACAATCAGCCAGATTTTCCTCTTTGTGACTTTTTTGTTTGCACACACTTCATGACATATACTGTGATTTATTTTGTACTAGAATAATGCTTAGTTTGCCTTACATTATGGCATTATAGTATAACTGAAAATGTAACTCTACAGGTTATCTATCTAACAACACATTGTCATTCACTGCTGTGAAATTTCACTATCTTACTCGAGGCATAAATTTCTCATTCAGGCCTCATTGGAACAACGAATACTTTTATTGAAAATCCCAAAAACAAATTTATTACAATACGAAGAGCAAAAATGTTATTGTTAAATTGATGCAATTATTATTTATTTATTTGAAATTTCAAATGATATAAAAATTACTTTTTATGTAATATTATTTTTTAAACTATTGAAGAGAAAAGCTAAATCTTTCTGAATTTTTAAATAGTTCAAATTTTTAAAGAATATCTCTGGGAATCATATCCTTATTTTCATAAAAATATATGTTCCGAATTTGGAAAATCCTGCTCAGACCTTTAGAACATCTACACCAACAAAAAACATGAATACATATATTCTCCTATATTATTGGTAGAAATTTCCATTACATATTTTTCGAAGAAATAATATAAAATATATAACAACATTTATAAAATTTATTAATAATAATATTGATAAAAATTTAGAGTTACAATTTTTGTCACTTAAAAACTTTGTTTTGATATATTCCTTATAATTATAACATATTTATTTAAAATGTGCATACCTTTCTGAAATTTCTGGAAAATATCTGGCAGTTTCTTCCGTATTTAAGCAAAATTATACAATTGTCTCCAGCAGATGATGTTTTTAACTTATTTTTAATAATGTGTCCATTGAAAAAAAAGATGTATTCTTCTAATATTTTCTTCATGATCTAATATTTTCTTCATCATTTTTCATTAATGGAATTTCACGATTTCTCGATTCAATTATTTAAGATTTAATTTAATAAAGCTATTAAATAATAACTCTACAAAAAAAAGAAAAATTATAAATTTTCAGCAAACGATATTTTAATTTACTTTGGATGAGTAATTTTTAAAGAATAAAATAAAATAACTTCATAATGCAAACGATAATTTTCAGAAGGTTAAAAAAATTATTTTTATATTAAACTGATTAAAAGTTTCACAAATATAACATTTATTATATTTGTATTTTAATTATTTAATAACCGAATATTTTTCACGCATTCTCTTTTATTCTTCAATCTGTGTATTCATGTTTATGAAACTATTTGTTACACAGTTTAAAGGCAAATTTAACATATTTCTTAGACAAACTTATCAGATTATTTCTGATAGAAGTAACTTGCATTCATTGCTTCTTATCTTTCCGACCGCTAAACCTTACTTGTGAAGTTAGCCGTAAGACATAAATGAAGGGAGTGGAAATTCATCGAAAAAAAGAACGAAATTTCTTTTCTGTTGGCTCATCAGCAAGTTCCGATAAAGAACCCAGTTAACCGTGTTTATCTAGCCTTCTACCAACGCAAAGGGTATTTTCGGGGTGAACATTTGGTCTTAGATATTTTGAAAGGAAGAAGACTAAGCATAACTGAGCAAGAAAAAATGCTTTTAAAAATAGTAACCGATCTATCTTATTCAGCATTAAAAAAAGAAACTGAAAAGTGTGCATTCCTTAAGAATATGAATAAAAATTTGAATAGAATAAAAATGTAAATAAACGAGACGATAATTTTGAAATTTTAATTTTTGTTTTACTTTATTTTTGGAAAGTATGCTGATAAAGAATTTAAAATAAAAATTTTAATCATCGAGTTAATGTTTAAAATTTGCGAATAAATTGTAAATTTAGCTAAAAATATTTAATTAAACTTTAATTTCATTACAATAATATTCAATTTCTCATAATAATCTCATTGAAATATAATAATTCGTTGAATGCATTAAATTTCAATTTAAAAAATTATCCAGTTAAGCCTAATCTAATGAGTTTGCATATCTTTATAATAAAAATACAATTCGTAACAAAAAGAATTTTTTAGCCAAAATCAAATTTTTTTCCCCGAGTTCCTTTTTCTAAAAAAATTTTCAATAAAAAGTATTTGTAGATATAGATATACTCATTAAAATTGTGCATGTGCATTACTAAAGGATTTTAATATCCATTTATCATATTCTCACAATTCTTTTAAGTCCTAGAATTTCAGTAATTCAGCGAGAGATTGTTATTCGATGTTTCCAGAGTTTAACTATTATTATTATTTATTTCTTCAGTAAATTAAGCTGATTTTTAATTATTAAGTTGAAATAATGGACAGAATGCTAATGAATTTTCAGAAAGATTTTATTTCACTATGAAATCAAGCTTAATTAAGGACAACTATTTTTCAGAAAACGAAATTTTAGCATTCCATTCTACTGTTTAAGATTTACTAATTAAAGGGAATTCGTCTACTCCAAAAAATGAAATCTTTTAAGTGATCGAATCAGTCGCATAAAGAGCAATTCATTTCTAAGAAGGTGTTAAAACAAAGATGAACAAAAAGCATTCTTCAGAAACTTTATTTTTTTTAGACAAACCTTTGAGCAGAATATATCAGAGATCAAGTAGTAATTAGGGTGGCCAATTTATAGCTTTGGCGAATAAATAAAACTATGAACAGAAAAAAGCTAAAGGGCGCCAATTGTAAATACAATCTCAATGTATACAGGGTATAACGAGAGTTTTATTTACTGT
>JAOUZG010022949.1:21422-60707 GCA_026289955.1 Argiope argentata
ATTTCCTTCATGCAATCAAGTTCAAGTAAATTTTTTAACTTGTAGTGGATGACATTTTATATTAATACAGTTTTTTTTTAATATTAATTCATTATCTTTTATTAATTCATTAAGATCTAACTTTCTCGCCTTTATAGTAGTTCTTTGTAGTTGTTGCGATGGTTATGTCGGGATAGCCTGGTTGGTAGGACTTTGGATTCACATCCCTTGCCCAGCGAGTTCGAACCTGGTCATAAAGTTCTCCATGTCGAGATTTATACCACTGGGGGTACTAAGTCAAAGGTGATCGTTATTCGGATGCTGAGGAGTCGATAGCCTCTGAAGCTACTGCACCCACGCCTTTCGTTATAAAGCGATTCACGAGAGCAACAATTGTGATTATTTAATAAAAAGTAACTAAAATAAAATCTCTCCCAACTTCCTAAATTTTTTCTAATATCCAAAGTAGAAATTGATTTTAAAAAAATTGTTTTTTTTATATAACTTGTTTTAGGTTCTAGTCATTTTTTATATATCTAAACTGAAGTGATATACTTATATATCTCCGTAAAATTCGTTTCTTCATTACTGAAGTAGGAAGCAGAGAGAGGCCCGAAAGAAGTTTTCGCCCCGGGCCTCAATTAGACTAAGTCGGGCCCCGAATGTGTACTGCAAATACTCTTTTAACTTATATTGTTTTACTATTTACTCTTCCACTGTTGTGTGCTATGTAATTTAATATCCAAGAAATGTATAGAAAATTATTTGGATCGCATGTTTTAAGAAACCAAAATAATTCAAGTTGGCAAGAATGTTTTTTCTTTAATCTAGAAGGTTCTTACTTTCGTTTTTAACTCGTATGATAAGCCGGTTTGATTTTCACTTAAATGAAACAATATCAGAAGGTGGATGAAAATTTAAAATATATATATATTTCCATTTTTAAATTTAAAAAAAGAGAGATCATTTGAGATAAAAATTCTAAAAGTACAATACAAAACTGATTCTTTACTTTTTAAAATAAGAAAAAAAACATAATTATTTTCAAAAAGAAATTTTTCAATTTTCAGAAACTTGTTTAAGAAAAATGCAAAGTTTTATAGTTTTTCTGAATGGTTTTAAACGTTCTAGTTGTTCAAAGAAATAAACCGATCGTTTTTATTTCTTCTTTAAGTAAAAAACTAAATCAAATGTCAAAAAAATCCTTACTTTCCTCTTAATCAAACCTTGATTAAATTAAAAGACGCCTTTAAGAATTATTTAATCCCTAAGCCTCTGTAATCTTTTCTTTGATTTACGAAAATAATCTTTTGCATCAAAAGCAGTATGAGAAAGAAAGTATAAATATAAATCGCGATCAGAGCAATAACTATAAGTTATGATTATGCTAACAGTGTGTTGATTATTACGTTACGGAATATTTTTGTAAATGAGCCAGGCTATAAAATGTTGTTACATCGGTTACTTGAAAAAGAGAAAATTGATCTTGAAAAAACTTCCACGCTTTCTGAAGAAAAGAACTTTTAAAAAATCAATGATATTTATGGAACTAGAAACAAAGGATTGAATGTAGAAAACAGCGGGAAAGGTCCCGAAAAAACTTTCTCGCATATTCTAATAAAGGTGTTATAACCAGAGAACATCTTGCCTGTCACTGGTGTGCAATAGTTATGAAATATTAACCTTTGGTGAGAATTTGGCATTTATTTGGCGATTAAGGCATGACATCAGTTTATAGATTTCATAATCAACTCCGTGTGTCAGATGAGTTTTTCTGAATCGATTGAAATGAAAATTCGTTTAAAAAAAACCATTTACAGTCACAAAATCCCATACCAAATTAAATATATTTAATTCATTTCCTTTTTTTTTATTATCGTGTTTATATGTTTCTGAAAGTACTGGCTGTCGATTCATGATTGGATTTGGCACAAAATTCGATAAGCGACTACACTATAGTTGTTAAATGTGTGTGCTAAATTTTCTCTATCTAGTGCTCTTCATTTTGTAATTACCATGTTAACTTACATATAAACATCCGAGCAGGCAAATTTCCTTGAGCAGAATTCTACAAATTTGATGCAAAAACTGTTCATCAAATTTTTTCCGTCTAGCTCACAGCTCTTTTAAGATATTTTTTTCAGAGACTGTCAGATGGATGTTTTCCAAAAAAGTGTTTTTCGAAATCAGAGATGTCGGAAACGAGCAAATTCGGCAAAATTTCGAGTTCGAATTTTTTTACGATTACTACACGTTCTCTGTATTACAAATACGAAAAAATTAAAAAGAAAGAAATAATAAAGTTAGATTTTACACAAAGCAAAAGAAATTCTAATTTTGTTCATAACGCATACGTTGAAGAGAAAAGTAGATTCATCTGTAGCAAATATAATTTTTGTCCAAAGGCTAGCCATATCCACTTGGCAAATTTTAAATTTCAAAAACCAAAGGCAAGTCATCTTAAAAGATGAAACAGAAACAAGTTTAAAAGATCAAATTCTATTGTTCGAATTGAATTCTAAAGATTCTATATGACATGAGTACGAGCCAAAACTATATCTAATGACGAATCCCTAGAAAATTAAATATAAAATTTTTTCTATCAAATTATAAAACAAGGTTGTCAGTCAATAGGTCAGGACAACCTGGTTGGTAGGGTGTTGGTTTTGTATGTTTGGGGCTGCGAGCTCAAACCTTCCAGCCGAAGACTCTACATATGTGTGGTGGATGGCGCACTTTAAATCCGTCGTGGTCACAAAGTCCTCTATGTCAAGAGTAGTACCACTGGGGGTACTGGTTCAGAGATGATTGCTCTCTGTTCCAGGTCTAAATTACGATCTGTAAATGAATGAATGAAATGCATGAATGAAGTCTGCCTCATAAAAAGGGTTTGTGACGTGAGTGAACTAGAAATCAGACTTCTGCCCTCGGGTACTCAGGGGTCTCATACCCTTAGAATCTACTGAACCTCTCCGTTCGCGGTAAAGCGGAACACGAGAACAACAACAAGGTAACATTCAATGAGAACCAACATTTTCAGAAAAATATCATATAAACACATTTCGTATACTGATGTAATTTTTAAAGCTTATAACTATGCCTAGTTGATATATATGGGGGTAGGTTATTTTAAAAGTTAAATGCAGAAATGGAATTTTAATTTTGAACTGAACAATGTTAAATAAAACTTGGATGTAATATTTTGTCGTAATTGACCAAATAAGTTTTTGTACCATATAGGACTAAAAGAAATTTAAATGACGTTTGAAAGAAATCAAAGCTATTTTTGGCGATAAACAAGGGAAAATAATGATCCTTTTTTTATTAAAAGTCGTAGCAATGTGTTTAGTTTGAAATGCCTTATCTCTAATTATGGGACTGAACCTTACAGGAGAGGTTGTGTAATGACTTGATCCTGGTCAATCAAATAAACGGGTAGCGTTTAAATACAAATGTTTTATTTACAGTTTATTTACAATAAAAAACAACTCGTCTTCATTTAGGTTAATACGCTGGAAAGTATTTACATCTGGGTTAACATTCCACGACTAATAGAAGGGAAAATAACAGGTTGTTAGCGTATCCGGCTACTACAGGTAGTTCAAAGGATTTACGAATATATCTCCGGTAAATCTTTTATCAGAAGTTCGAAGCTTCTCTCAAAAGAAAATTCTCCTCCAGAGCTCGAGATCACGAAGTATCTCTATAACTGCCCAGCGAATCAGCTTCTCTGCTCATCAGCTCAGCTCCTCTCCCATTCAAAACCTTCCATTTTATCCTCGGTCAAACTCTGCCTCTCATTTTCGTATTGGTGAGCTGGAGATGCTGATCATTTAATAATTCTTCAGAAATATTTCCAGTGGTCAGCAGTTGACCGTGGTAATATTTGCTTATCATCCACTCTCGTAGCAGATCCTCCACAAAGAGGAAAGATTTACATCAGGAGGTTTTGACATGATTTCTTTCTTCAGAGGGCCGTAAAACGCACGTGTGGCTCATTATCTGGACTCTATTCAAGTTCAGATTATCCCATTAAGAGAGATAATCCCCTTTTGAGGTAATCACAAAGGAAAAAAAAATCCCAAGGGAAAGAATCCTCCCACAGCTGACCAGATAGTCAAACATGTGTCTCTTAGAAAGGAAGTTTTACAACTTCTTTGCAGTTGTGTCTTAGCCGGTGATTATTCTTAGGGATTAAACTAGCCATCTTTGCTCTCTAGATAAGTATCATTCAAAGAAAACCTAATATTTTGGAAGATAATTATCTAATTATCTGTTATATTACACTGCTCACATTCTGTTACTTAGATTCATTTTCCTCTTACAAAATTTAAATGGCACGCTGCTCTAATTGAAAATTAATTCCGTTATCTCATGTTATATTAAAGTATGATCTATGCCTTTACATCCCGAACACTTGTGGGATATAATTATTATCCGAACGTAAGAAATTCGAAGGCAATAAATTTAGCATCCCCAAATATTTTTTATAGCTAGATTTTTTTATGAGAATATTAATGTTTTAGCATCACTTTAAATTTATTTTCGAATATTTTTAGTTCTGAATATTTGACTTAATGGCCCTTGAATTCTTCAGTTTTACCTAGCGACAAATTTAGAATTATTAACATGAATTATAAACTGCATAATGTTTGAAAGCTGCGCTCTATAACATCTTCATGCAGTGACACAGTTTTATTATACTTGGCAAGAAAGCACTCTATGCTCGCGCCAAAAATTTTCAAATATAGCTATTTTCATAATTTATAATAATTATTTTTCTTGCAATAATACTTTCATTATTTTTAAAAAATGAAATATTTCTCGGGGAAAATACATTGTTTTTTCGATAGATTTGATCTAAAATATAATTTTGATTTAAACTTTTATTCACAAGGAAAATATATAGCATTTTCTCAATAGGCACACAACAATGTTGCTCATTTTTTAACTATGGTTTTCTTGAAATAATAGACATAATTCCCATAGTAAAAGAAGATAGGACTCTCCAAGGAACAAAACTTGAAATTAATCGAATGTTTAGATAGCGATTTTTCAAAAAGATAATGATAATTTTTTCCAAATTAGAGAGAAATAAAATATACATATTCAGAAAGAGAAATATTTGTAACAAATCCCTGATCATTTATAATGCCTTTTTTTATTTATCGTAACAAATTATAATTAACTCAAATCGCTGCATTTTTTATACTCAACATTGGCAAAATTGTCACCTAACTCAAGTTAATTGTATTCGTGCATAATAATTTTGCGTGATAACAAATTTTAAATGAAGGGAAAAAAATTATATGACGATACTCTTCTCTTATTTGTCGTTATTGATGTTTAAAGAATATTTCAATTTTAACACTGCTTGCTGCTACTATATTCCCAGCATTTTTTAAATTATTTTTTATGAAAAAATAAAATATAAAATTTATAATCAAAGTAACTTTTCGCGAAAAAAGAGAAAAGAATTGTTATTCTTCATTATGAATAAGAGCTTCAATTAAGCTTTCAACTGAATGCCAATAATAAGACCTCCACAAAAAAATATGTTCATGCTGCCATCTGTTGATCATTTTTGAAATTAAATGTAATGAAACCTCGTACAAAATATTATTCGAATTTGCAGCAAGCAATAAATAGTCAGAATGCTTTTAGAATCCGTGAAAATCCTTTGAAATTGCGCCAAAATACAAATATTACTTAAAACTTCCTTTTTCGTTTATTTAACATTTTTCTATGAAATTTGATTAGTAAAGAAATCACAGAACTCGGAAAATAATTTTTTACAATATTCTAATATTTATAACATAACTAACAAATTGCTTCAGTAATTGTTAATTGTATTAACAAATTGATTAATAAAAGTACTTATGCTCTAACGTAATTAATTAAAGAAAGAATTAGAAAAAATGTTAAACTTCATGTTTCGATTTCTGATAAGCTTACATTTTATTATCCTTATTCGTCAAAATAGATTCGTCTTACCCATGAATTCTTGCCATTGCCAATAGTGTTTGATTGCTTCATCATTTCAATATTTTTTTATTCTCAATAATATTATGTTTCACTGCTACAAAACAAGTGAAATATTAATGAATATTATTCAAAATGAAGTAATGAATTAATAACAATAATCAAAATAATTCTTCAAACATGAATGAAAACTGTATATGTTGTTTGTTGATTGTTTTTTAAATTTAAATTGTTATTTAGATTTGATTAGTATTCGATTAGCATGTGAAAATAAAAGAAGGGGCCTTGTAAGGACTTAATAATTTATTATTTACTTTCTTTATTAATATTCTTAAATAACTGCACAATTAAAATTCGTTTTTTAAAATAACTGTATAATTCATTATTATTTGATGCAGGACGTTTCTATTGTTTTATAAATTTAAAGTAATAATAATTTTGGAAAAATAAAATTGTTTTATTTATAGTTAAAATTCCAATGTGTTTTTTTTTCTTTTGTCCATTTTTATTTTAAAGGTCAATGAATTGTTTAGACATTTATTCTGGAGTGAAAAATTTAACTCGTCTATTATTTTATAATTATTACATTCTTTTTAACGAAGTGGTTTATTTTATTTTATTTATTTATTTACTTTTTGTTAGAAGAGTTAATGTTTTTCTAGGAAAAAATCATGCATCATATATTAAAATAAAATATTAATGTAACCTTTTTAGTTTTAATTCATTATATATTTACGGCTAAATTAATAAATGACATATGATTTCTATTTAACATGATTCAATTTCTGATATCAAAAAAATTATAATTTCTTTAAATATAAAAATTTATGATTTAATTAATTAAAATTAATTGAAAGTCAATTTACAAAAGCTGACATGAATAACCTTATTTTTAATAGAAAATTTAATGAAATAAAGCTTTCATTACCTCCTTTGTTATATATAAAGCACATATGCATAAAATAAAAATTCATATTAAAGCATCATTACGCAGGACATTTAAATAATTCAAAATTTTTATTTAGTTTTGATTTGATTAAAAGCATTTTCATTCGCTTTATATTTACAAAATGAACCCCAGGAATATTCTCAGGTATTCTGATTAAGATTACAATTATAAATCCGACTTAAAATGATTCTTGTTACCAATTTAGAGCAAATTATAATTATTTTGTTTATAGTAACGACCATAAATAAGCACTCTTTCTGATTCTTTAAAAATAAAATTGTAATACATTGTATTCTTATTCCAATAATATCCATTTAGTCTCTGAGCCATAAACGCTTTGAGATCCCGATACTAGAGCGAAGAGAACTCGAATCCTACAAAAGAACTCTGGAGAGAGAAGCCGTTCCAAAACTGGTTCATACCAGATTAAACCACTTAAGACTCAAATTTAGAAGTCTATAGTCAGAGGGGAATTTACAAAAGCTATTCAGTAGAATCAGTTGGGGAGTCAAGAATGAACCCCTTAAAGAGGGGGATATGGAAGTGGGTCATTCAAAGGGGTTAAATGGACCAAGGTCGTCTGCATTCTTACACAGAGTAATAATGGGAGGAAATTTCGAAGGATGGGTGGAAATATCTGAAAATAGAATCTCTGTGCGTAATGTATAATGTCTGATGATTCTATTTTTCTTACTTCCCATACTTTTGAGTATCTGTAAAGTGAGAAATATATATTAAACAACTCTAAACACCTGACTTTTATTTCAAAAAAAAAAATCAACTTTGGTACTTTTAATGTTTATAACTAAATGAAGGAATATTAAAAATAAAAAATTCTATCAATGAAACGCTTTGAATATCTCGAGTATTACATGGTATCAGATTTGAAACAGAATATACTAATAAATGTTTTTATTATCATGTCAGAACATGATATTATTTCGGGAATGAACAAAAATCCGTTGCCGAAAAATTGAAATTTTATTATCTGCACGAGCATCTCAAAAAAATCGGCTTTTAATAAAGCGTTGCCATCACATTTACAAAAGCTCTGATTTTCAAAAAAATAAGTTAAAGACTACAGCAAATAAAATCTAGAAAAATATCATTTTGAGCACGCGATTATATGAAATGAAATAAATAGGAAATGTGATATTTTTTTAAAAAAACAATCAATGCGGGACAAAGTTTTTTGGATCGTTTGCAGTACCAAAGTGACTAATTCAAATAAAAGAATTAAAATGAATAAAAATGTAATTTGACTTGCCCGAGAACGTGGCGCTTGGCCGTTCAAGACGTTATATTCCGATATGATACATTGAAATATACATAGCAGATTTCATTTTAATCTTTTTTTAAAAAAATTACTTCCATTCATTTTGTTGAATGAATATTTCTAACCCTTATTTTTTATTCATAAAAGTTTGATTGGAAATGCAGTAAGTTATAAGGTATGAATTATATTAACATTAATTTTTTTAACATTAATTGAATAACATTAATTTTCTATTTAAGGCAGAGGTATTCTATTTCGATTATCTTATGTATATGCATATGTATAAACCTATTATATTGTGTATTTCCTTTATAAAATAACAATAATTAGTGTAAAATTGGAAATGGCGCAATCACTATGAATGAATATCAATATTCCTTTTTTGTAATAAACAGATAAAAGAAATTCGTCCTTTAAATTCTAACTTTAGAAAATGAGAAGAGTTAAGAAATAAACCTTTGTTTGTTTGTATAGGAGAAGTGTAGTAAACTTATTTAAGTACTAGCTCTTACCCGCGACTTCGTACTCGTGGAAATTTTGATGTGTATATGTGAGAACTGACAGTCTAAAATGTTATCGAAACCGTATGCATGCACAAAATATCAAAGTCAATTGGAGCAACGCAAAGACGTGAATTTTAAGCACCAGTTGGGGTAAAACAATGCAGTTTATACAATTTTAATTTCAATTCCGTTTTATTTTTATTCAAAAGCACTTCTGATGGAATCAAAAGATCTTTTAATTAACAATGTTTCATTTTAAATTTATCATACACTACGAAAATAAACAGACTCGTTTGAAATAACCGGTCGAAAATATTGTTACGTCTAACATTATTAGTTGAGGGAAAAAACTACTTAAAAGCTATGTTCTTGAAACTATAAAGTTACTTTAAAAAATTTAATGGAAAATGATGAAAATAGGCAAAAGGAATATGTACAGCAAAAAAAAAATCAAGAGAAATAAACAGGAAATATTGAATTATATTAACACAAGAACAGCGTAAGAAAAAAAAATGAATACACCTTCCTTTGGAATAGTTAGATAATATTAAAATGAAAAACGGAAACAGAAAAATAAAAACAAACGATTCGATTTTTTTAAAGTTTTTTATTCTGATGAAAAAGTCTTACTGTCGGGAAATCCTACAATAAATCACAAAGAATTTCATTAGATAAGATAATATTTAAAAAATACCGGAAATAGAAAAATAAAAACAATTCAAAACTCTCAGGCAGTGTTTTCAGATTTTTTACATTTTTTGGTGGGAAATTTAGTTCTTAGTTAATAAAAAACTAACCACTCAATTAGCCGGAATAAAAATTAGCCTGTGTTCTTCTGTAGACTATAATCTATTTCTGTTCTAACTTTTATCCAATTTCCTTCTGCCGTTCTGGCGGGATTGAACCCCATCATCCGTCCATCCATCTATCCAAACTTTCACATTTATAATAGCAGTATAGATGATATCAATAATATATCTTCGAAAGAAAATAGCAATATATCAATCCCAAATTGGTAAAAGTAAAAAAAGCTGTTTTTACATAAAACACACCGAATCAGAAACATTGAAAGGGCTATTAATAACTGTCTTAAGAGACGCCTCTTCAATTTAAGTTTTAAAACCAATTTCCATCAGGAAACGAGAAAGAATTTGAACCCTGACGTAGTTTTTCTCCGCAGTAACATAAAATTTAATTCGTTATCTATCTTAAAACCTGTTCAATATATTTACAGGAAATTACTTTTTTCTTTGCTTGTTTATTTGTTATAATGTTAGAACATGATGTTGTTGTTGGGATGAGGCTTTTGTCGACAAAATTCCGTAGGCGAAAAATTGAAATTTTACTATTTGCACGAGTATCTCAAAAAATCAGCTTTCAACAACGTGTTGTCATTGCATTCACAAAAGCTCGGATTTAAAAAAAAAAGTTAATGACTACAGCGAATAAAACCTAGAAAAATGTCGTTTTGAGCACACGATTATATAAAATGAAATAAATAGGAAATGGAATATTTTTTGAAACAATCAATGCGAGAAAAAGTTTTTTTTTGATCGTTTGCAGTACCAAAGTGACTCATTCGATGAAACGATTAAAAGGAATAAAAATCTAATCTAACTTGCACGAGCACGTGGTGCTTGGCCGTTCAAGAAATGATATTCTGACATGATACATTGAAATATACATAGCAGATTTCATTTTAATCTTCTTTTTATTTAATTCTTAACAATTTATTTTTTATTATTATTTATTTGAGTGTTTTTTTTTCTTTTATTCATTTTTTTTATTTTGTTATCACTAGGAAAAATGAAATTACTGTTTTATATTAAAGATAATATTGATAAAATCTGAGTTTTGAAAAATTGCTTCTCCCCTTTTCACTTCGCACCCCAATTTCTTTTGCATAGTGAAAAAGAATAATTACAGGAATTCAGATTCACGAAAGAATTTCAAAAATTATTTTAACATTCAGGAACATCATGAATGAATTTAAAAAATTGCAGTGATTCTTTTACTTTCTTCATTTTACATAGAATAACATTTATTTATTAATTTAATGTAAGGCGTAATTACTTTCTTATATAAGAAGAATATAAAGAAAAAATATTGCAATCTTCAAAAATTCTATCTTGATATTTTCACGAATCATCACGTTTTAATCTCACTTTTGATTCAAAAACGCTTACTGCTAGATGGATGAAAATTCGTATGTTTCAATCACCAAATTTACAGATCTCTACCAAATTCTGACCGAAATCTGTTCTCAAAAAGTCTGATTGTCCAAATATAAGTGAACCTGATAACTACATAAATTCAAAGATTTGGCGTTTAAATTTCAAATTCATAGCCAGCTTTGAAGGAATCTGACAAGAGATAGACCAGTAGACTATCGGAGGATTTCAAACAAGATAACTTAGAAATGTAGCTCCTCGGATAAATAATCAGTTTATTTTAATTGTTTAATATCTAATTTTTATGCAGCATTAATCTTATTTAGAAATAGATCCATAATTTTGAACCGTGGTCAGATGATAATGACGACATCCTTTTTTTTTCAGTGAATATCTACTCCGAACTATGAGCCAAATTTAATGTTTCTGCATGATGCATGTTACAATTTACAATAGAATGAAGCCGATAAATATTATTTTGCCAAAATGTTCCTGATACTTTTAAAATAAATTGTTCCAATTTTCAAACAACTAGATACATTATTTAGCTTTAAGAATTGCTGGCTAAATTATTGAGTTCTTCAACCCAGCAGCCTAGAAAATTAGGTAAAAGAAAAGATAATTTTTAATTGTTTTTATTTCTTTTTTTCAAGGGAACATGCCGAAAGGCCGTACTAACTAAACAGAGGTACTATTTGGACCAAAATGCACCAAAGATACAAATAAACACTCTATTTTTACCCTTATGATTTGATGATATAAATTTATTTTCAATATGCCGATATACTTATAGTGGCAGATAAGGTAAATAAATTCTAACATTTTGACTTTTAACTACTTGAGCATTATTTAATTACAATTACCCGGCTTTTATTGCAATAGTTAAATAGTTAGATATGGTATTTTGCTGCCCTAGGTAGTGTACATTATAAAGTTCCGCTTTAAATAAGATTGTTATTTAATAAGATGATAATTTCCCAATTTAGCATATTTTCAACATGTTAGTATTTTTATTATTAACCAATATTAATAATAAAATAACATATTTGTACTTTATTAATTTCTTGATTGTGTATACTTTATTTGCTTATTAAGCCTTATAACTGCGTGACATTCACATTTGAATGCTGCTTTATTGAAGTAGATATTTAGGTTTATAAATGCTCCAATAACTTATAATAATATATATATTATACTGATCTTTCATACTCGAGAAACTGTAAATATTATTTTAATATATTATCATTCATGTAATTTGCATTTTTTTATAAATTCATTTAATTGGCAACACGGAAAATGAAGAATTTTAATCAACCTGCTTGCAGCCTCCTCTTAGCCTATCGATCCTAGGCAACTGCCTAATTAAAAATCCTTTTTTGACTAATCCGAAATGACTAGTCATGCAAATCTTTCTTTTTCGAATTCTTTGTCACAGAATTAAAAAAACTAAAAGTAGCAATAGATAACATTATGGACACATACAAATTACCATCGATATCAGGTAATATTTTAAGGCCATTTCATAACAATAAATATAAATTAACCTTCTATAAGCCGAATTTTTGTTTTAACTCCCTCCAAAAAAATGTGGGAACGAAAAATCAGAAATTATAAACCTATATATGCAAACCAAAACAAATTCTCCTTTTTAAACAATTTTATTGCGTTATAATCATTATGTGACTTTCAAGTTACACCGGCCTATAAAATTTGCACTTCTGAGTATAATAGCTCATATGTGAAAGTCCGTAAAACAGTTTGCATTTGGTGTAAGGTATAAATGTACATGCGTCCTTCAACATAGTTTGGTAATCACTGACAAAAGCACAAATAATTTCTATTGGATCCAATGGTTTCGCGCAGTTTTACTGCCAACAGTTTGCACAGCAATTATTTTGCTATTTCGGGTTGATGAGCTTAGCAATGGTCATGAATACTAACTAGTATTGGCTGTGTTTGCAAGGTTATAGGGTTAAGATTTATGCGTCATTTCATGAAAAAGCTATAATTATTTTGTAAAAAGTCGATAAATTAAAATGTGACCTGAAATTTACACGGACCCATAGATGGTTAAAGTAATTACTTTTACTGCCATACTGTCAGTTTTCTTAAAAGACTGAAATGAATAAAAATGGATCACTGTCAAGGCAAAATGGCAGATTAACAATCAAAGTAATTAAGAAAGGTTATTGTATTTTATAATTGCTCTTTTCTTGTTATATTGAAATCTACCCTGTAAGATTATTTTCAGTGTATTATTATAGCAAAGACAGTAACTATCTCTAATTTTCAACCATAAAAATTCAATTTTCAAACTATTATTATGATGATTATTAAAATTTATTTCAAATCTTAATTTTGCGATTCCTAGTTTTGCACTCAAAAATCACGGACGACTGCTAAGAACTCCAACAATGCCCGTTTCATGCTCATTTCGATTGTCACCTGTTTTATGTTCCAGAGCTGTCGACCCTTTTTCTCGTCCCAAAGAATCTTTTTCTTCCTCATCCAGTGCTTTCTTGGAACCAGTTTCCTAGGATTATGGTCTATTCATCATCATGGACAGATGTGTCTTTTTCTGGTTGAAAGGGGTTTCAAAGAGGCTTAGTGGGAACTAAACAGTGGGGATTATCTTTAATCGGGGAACAGCCCTCCCAGCATTTACTTTTACCCGCTTTGTATTTCTCCCTCGGCCAGGTGTTTCTTTTCTTTGGATTGTCCTTGTGAACATGAGAACTAAAAGGTATCCAGGTCTTCCTTATGTCTGCTTCGTTATCATCCTTGACAAATCGAGTTTGCTTTTCAAAGTTTTCAAGAAAACTTGAGAAGTAATTTTAGCTCTAAAATTACATGTAATTTCAAACAAGTATAAATCAGCTGTTTTTTTAAAAAATGAATGCGTTTATTAGGACTATCAGGTTGTTCTCTTTATTTTTTATCTGCATATTGTAATTTTTTAAAAATAAAATGCAATAATTTTTAGATAAAATTATAAGCATGTGATTTTCGAAAAAGCACATCGAACGATACAATTTTTCGTCACTTTCCTATTTTGATAATAAAATTACACTTTTACGAATGAACTAGCTCTTATCCGCGACTTCGTACGCATGGAAATATTAATGTATATATGTGAGAACTGAGAGTCTAATCACAATGTAAAATGTTAGCTAAACCGTATGCATGCAAAAATTTTCAACGTCAAATGGAGCAACGCAAAAACGTGAATTTTAAGCACCAGTTGGGGTAACACAATGCAGATTAGAAAACTTTAATTTAAATTGATCTGTTTTATTTTTATTCAATAGCACTTCTGAAGGAACCAAAAGATCTATTAATTAACAAAGTTTAATTTTAAATTTGTCATACAATACGAAAATAAACAGAATCGTTTGAAATAACCGGTCGAAAACATGTTACGTCTAACATAATCAAGGTGGGGGGGGGAACTAAAAAACTATGTACAAGAAAAAAAAATCAAGAAAAATAAACAGGAAATATGGAATTATATTAACACAAGAACTGCGTAAGAAAAAAATTTAATAAACTTTCCTTTAGAATAGTAAGATCATATTAAAATGAAAAACGGAAGCAAAAAAAATGAAAACAAACGATTAGATTTTTTTTAAATTTTTTGATCTGATGAAAAAGACTTTCTGTCGAGAAATAAAAGCTACAATAAATCACAAAGAATTCCATTAAATAAGATAATATATTAAAAGAATACCGGAAACAGAAAAAAAAAAAAAACGATGCGAAAAATTCAGGTAGATGTTTTCAGATTTTTTATTTTTTGGTGGAAAATTTAGTTTTTATTTAATAAAAAATTAACCATTCAATTAACCGGAATAAAAATTAGCCTATGTTCTTCTGTAGATTTTAATCTATCTCTGTGTTAAATTTCATCCAATTTCCTTAAACCGTTCTGGCGTGATTGAACCCCTTAATCCATCCATCCATCCAAACTTTCACATTTAGTATTAGTATTGATAGTAGTACAGATGATAAATTTATGAAAAAAATAATTCAAAATTTAATTATTTAACAATAATTTAGTGAGAAGTCAGGAAGTGAATACAAATATCCTGGTTATTAAGTTTCTAGAAAACGATGAAGAAAAATATTTTTTCACTAAGTCGAAAGACGAAGCAAAGTATAAAACGAAAAATAAATGAAGAAAGAAAGAAAGAAATGAGATATTAATAAAAAATATGAAAGAAATATTAATTTTAGAATAAATAAATGAAATATTAATCTTAGAATAAATGAATGAAATTTTAATGTTAGAATAAATGAATGAAATATTAATCTTGGAGAAATATAATATTAATACTTTCATTACTCTACTATTATTCAATAACGATATGTTTAATGGATAGGTTTACATATTACTAGCATTGTCATTCTACAAAAAGTAAAACAAATAATAAAGTAATAACTAAACGAGATGACAGATATCAAATTGTTAAATGAAATAAGTTATAATTTGTTAAATTGAATAAAATGATTAAAAAATTAATATAACTGATAACAATCGATACAAATAAATAAACTTTTTAATAAAAAATCCTATTATTTTATATTTTAATTAAAAGTGTTAATAGTTTTAGAACTTTTTAATTAAATAGTAAAATAAATAATAAAGTAATATTTGAATATGATGATAGGAAATCAAATGATTCAAAGAAATAAATTCATAATTATTTACATCGAACAAAAGAATTAAAAAGAAATAAATATTACTGATAAAAATAGACATAGCGTAATAAACTTTTTAATTCAGACTCGATGCAAGAGAAAATGGCGATTGGAATGCTGAATTTCGGTGGAAGATTTTTTTTTCCTTGCTTCTCCTCTGATATTATTTATCAAAATCTAATTTTAAATTCATCAAAAAAGAACACAAATATTTGCATTAAATCTGTTCCAGGGCCTTCAGACGATTTTTTCAGCCTCTTCTTGTTCCGGGATTTTAATTCAAATTAAAAAAATAGAAAACGATTTATTTTAATTTTACTTCTTTGATTTACATTTATCTTTTTAAGATATATTGAAAACTAACCTTTCGAAGCCAACTGGCTCATCGTAATTTTTCTTTCCTAGCTTTTGAAATGCATACAATTTAAAATTGCACTTTTATTATTCATTAATATAAATTTAATTACAATTTTAAATTTAATTAAATTGAAACTTATGTAAAAAATAATTTTTATATGATTGTTCACGACATAAAGTATAAAGCACAAAAATAACTTATAGATCTTATTCGTGTTAAATTTAGAGTGCAATTTTTTGAATTACTACCTGAGAAAAAATTCAGATTTAGTAGCTGATCATGTTTTTAATTTTAACAAAAATGGCTAAATAATAATAGCTTCAAATTTTTTCCAAATATTTATTTCTGGAAAGAATAAAATAGTGTTTCATTCTAAGCCAGAATATGTCAAAGAAAAGAAATCTTATAAAAGATGCTTATTAATATTATTAAATTAATTGGATAAATATTATAAAAACAGCAATATTAAAATATAACCAAAAATTGTAATACGATATTATAATATAAACAAAGCAAAGAAACAAATGCGAGCTATAGCAGAGTAAGAATTATTAATTTCGTTGCCGTTGTAGGAATCGTATAAAACTTGTCAAATAAAATAAATAAATCCCTTTTTATTTGGTTTATCTATTTATTCCTTTTTTATTTGAGCTTGAATTAAAGAACCAATTTCAACGACCCTGACACTTTCTCGCGTGAGCTCTAATATATATGTGTGTTGTCCTCTTCTTCTGCATATAAGTTGGAAACCTTAATTAAGATCCCAAATACCTTAGGTAGCTTTGGTGAACGATGCTTGAAAAATATAGGTATTTGGATTGAATTTGCCATTTTTAGTGAATCTCTCAGGAAAATACGTATTTAGAAGCCTTTTTGCCAGTCGCTTAACGCTAAAATTTGATCACAGCATAAAAATTATGAACCATGGGCAAAACAGTGTACACTAAGCAGGTTTAGATTATTTTTTTATTATTATTATTTACAGTTTTGTGATTCAGAATATGGAAGGGAGGAAGTTGAATATACGGTTTATATTCAACTTCGTGTCTTTTATCGGCCGAATAAAACGAAAAAAAAAAATCACCAAAAACAGTTTATTCTAAATATCGTACTGAATTTCGTGTATTTAAATTGTTTCATTTTTGAGTTATCATATTTAAAGGCACACGAAAACATTCGATCCCTAATTATAACCTTTTTACGGATTTATCAAAATGTGACGGAAATTTGTTTTCAAAGCTGAAACTTTATGACAACTTTTATTTATATGAGTCATTATATTTTTACTTCCTCGCACCGAAAAACATAAACTAATGGGCAAAAACTGAATATAAAAGTTTAGATAGTAATTAATCAGTTAGAACAGAAAAACTACATTTAAGACAATTGTTGGTATCAATTACGTCATTGGTTACAATATCAATCAATTATGGAACAGAGCCATAGAATTTTATGTCTCATCCAGCGAAATTTTTTCAATACAAAAAAGCCAGGGGGATTTGCGACATATATTCTATTTTGACAACAGTGTTTTTTATATTACACAAATAAAGTTAAATTTGTTATAATGAATTTTCTAACCGACTTCTTTGATAATCCGAAAATATAATGTTAATTTAGCAAAGTTAACTTATTTCTTCTCTTAATGTGCTATATCTTATCTTATCACACCAATGGAAATACTTTTTAAACTTATATTTGCAAAACAAATCTAGAGATTTTTGTTTTGTCTTTTTTTTTATCATAAAGAATTTGCTGTGAAAACAAATTTTTGAGAATTCTCTCGGAAATTGAGAACACAAGGGGCCAAGTGACCATTAAATAGGTATCTAAATATATGATCATTGAATTAAAAATTGACAAAATTGAAGCACTCGTTAGGATTGAGGAAATGGTTAATTGGTTTTCAAAATGTTTTAAATGTATAGGTGAAAATAATTTTTACTATTTTACAATGGTATTGACGATCTACAGAAGAGAGAATTATGTAATTATCAAATGAAAAAAACATTCCATATTTTGCCTTTAAACTCATTTCAAGATTCATGTACTTTTTACTGTCTCGCATACATAAAAAAATGACCTTTAAATTTCATTTGGATAATTTTTAGAGATCACTTAATTCAAAATAATCTTTGAAATCTGTCTGTGAATACGACAGTTTCTAAAATATTATGAGACAGAAACTTAATGGCAATGTTTCTGTCTGCTGGCAGCAAGTTCGAAACGTATTTTTACTAAAAAATTGTCTGTATGAACTCGATGTTGCACATTAAAGATGACATTGTAGATCAATTGTATCTATATTGTTGCAATGTTGTTTGAAATAATGAACACAAACTCAAGAACTGTACTCTTCATTCTACAGCGACTCAAAATAAAGAGCTCAATCTCAAAACAACACTAGCAGGGCTTCCAAACAGGAACTTAATGGGATTAAATTAAAGACAGGCTTAGTAAACTGGGTGAATGGAATTTCATGTAAAATCTTAATACTGTAATCTTAATACTGAAGATTCATTTTATTTTATAAATGACTTTCGTCAAAGGAAAGTTTATCCGTGTACATGAGAATACGAATACTATAAAAGAAGCTCTAGTTAGGTGAATGAATAATAGAAAATGTTCTTCATACTGAAATCTTAAACATGTTTTCTAAATCTGTGAATGGATTGATGACACAGATATGAAAGGGGAAAAAAACCTTTCTGAAAATTGTTTCTGAAGTGATAACTGATTTTTATGCAGTTTCGAGATTAATTTTTTTAATGAAAAAAGTGTGTGTGTGTGTGTTTTCAATTAAAATTTTTTTCAAAATGATTTCAGATTTGGAAAGAAATAGTTCATGTCAAAATATTTTATCATTTTTATTTCATCCCTTAATCAATACAAATTTAAAATTTTATATCCAAATATTGTATTTATATCATTTGAATTACATTATACGTTTTTATCAATAAATACAATATTTGCAATATATGATTTAAATGATAAATAGCCTTTATTTACGGCAGGGACTTTTCATTTCTCTTCCGACGAACTTGAGAATGTCGCTTTTCAACGGCAAAATAGTCGACAGTAGTATTGTTATTCTACTTTCTTTTATTTCATCTTTTCATCCTTCTATTTGTTTTGATAAAAATTTTCGTCTTTTTCCTCGTTAATTAAATCTAAAATTCTAAAATAATTGTTCATTTGATGAGGAGAATTATCCACTCTTATAATTTTCCAACGCCTCTTCTACAATAAATGAATTGTATGAATCTTTTTGATTTCCAAGAAAGCCAAAGAAAACTTTTTGTTAAGGATTTCCAAGATTTTCTTTTTAGTTTAAGCTAGAAATTTTCCTTATTTTCTTCATATGTTATTTATTCTCTCAAATATCTAGTCTTTTAACTTTCATCTTAGCTCTCATGAAGGGCTCCGATATCGTCATAAAATCGGTCGATAATCAGAATATCGGACAAATTCTTGAAGATGCTGTCCAATATTTTGTGCTAATAGGACAAAATAGTTGTTTTGGACAAATTTGCTTTTGTAAAAATAACTGAAATATTCTCCTTCTTTTGGATATGCTTGGATACATCATTTCGTTTGATTGAAATTCATAAGAAACTGTATAACAACTTGGAAATAAAATCTTTGGATTTTTCAAAATTTCGCTTTTGATATTTATATTTCAAGTTTCGATACCTACATATCCTCCGATTTTAATAAAGTTTGCAAAGTACACTTATCTAAAAAAATAAATTTAAAAAAACCTTAAAATGCCCCCCCCCCTTTTTCCATATACATTTAGCAAAAATGTTGCAGTAAAACTATTCGGTTAATAAATTCGTCTTTTGGAACCCATTGCTCTTAGCAGCAGCACAAATATATTTAAAAGCAATTATATTTGAAGATCAAAAATATGTGGAATTACGGTGTTAAATTATGAAGTGACATTTATAAATGGCAAAAAATGGTAGGGGAATAATGAAGGGAGGGGATTCATGCACATCAATAGGATAGTGTTCTAGAATTAATTTAATTTTGCTGTTTCGCCACAAGTGCTTTGAAAAGGCTAAATACGGTTATAGATTTACATCAACAGAAAGATATCGTCTAAAATTGCATTTACAGTGGAATCTCTGAACCAAAGCTAAAGATACAGCAACATCAAGGGCAAAATAATCCCCCATAGGCCATAATGGTTAGTGAATAAAGTCTTTCTATGAAATTTAGAAGTCACATATTAAAATTTGATGGAGATAGTTCAAATTTTAACAATTCTTCAACAATTATGGTTTCTTTACTTCTTAAAAAAGTTATAATAAAAAGAATAGATTTAAGAGAATCATTCATCCTCAATTCACAGAAACTCTCAGTAATCAATAATCACAACTACAAATCTATTCTTTGATTTTTATGTTAAATATCATTGCTATCCTTATACCTATTCTCTTATGAATTTATCCGTCATAGCTATCAGCTAGAATTAAGTTCAAGAATTTTGTATAGAAAATCGAAAATAAACACGTAAAAAATCATTGTAAAAAAATTATAAATATAGTAATCACGTGATCGTTCATTTACGTCATTGCATTTCAATCGATGCTGTTGCTGTCTTTCCGGAAATACGGTTCGAGGTTAAAATTCGAAGTCGTGCATTTGTTGTGAAACAACGTATAACGTGCAGTAGAAACTGGATGGATACTACCATCGGGTCGACGAATGGTATATGTCAGTGATGAGTGGTCTTTGACTATTCACTTATGTGATCCCAAGAATTTTATTTTTCGTCCAAGTTTATTTTCATATTGAATTTTATTGTACATAATGTCTTATTCAAGCTCTGATTACAGAGGCAAAGTGAATAATTTGTCCTTTAACCAGGATAATGGTAATACTTTTTTTTCTCTCTTTTAATGTTCTTTGTTTTGAGCGAACTACGCGCTATTATTTGTCGATGTATTTACATTAACTGTTGATTATATTAGCCTTTCTTTGTTTTTAAGCGGTTGTTTACTTAATCATTAATTATATTACATTATAGTACATATTTAAACAGTCTCTTATTTCAATTTCTAAATAGAGTTAGTCGTTCATCAAAGAATTGAACTTGTATGGTTTCAAGTATCATTTGGGACCAAAACAAATTTTTTACTATGAATTGTATGATGTTTATTCGCTGTTGAAAAATAATTATCATTATGAGGAAAATTGTGAAAATTTTTCAAATAAATGTATCGGTTTATATATAAATATAATAACGGAAGAATATGGTTTTCATTAGAAATTATTATTTATTGAAGTTCAGAAAGAAGTTTTTTTTCTTTCCAAGTTAGTGAAAATCTAATCTATTGTCTTATATTTTGCTACAGAATAAATTTTATAAATAATAATCTGTATAAAGAAAGGAGTATAAGTGATTGCTTGTCTTTTGAAATCGATCCTTTGTTAATGAGATTTCTCGGAATTATTTAAATGATGCATTCGTAATTGTTTGATTAAGCTGCCATGGAAATATGAGTCATTGATTATTTTCTATAAAATAAAGCGTAATTTTACATTATCGTATAGATATAATTTGGGTAATTTCTATTTTTATTGAATCTGAATGTAAAGACTAACCGAAATTGCGTTCGATTTGAATGATCACCAAAAGGGATTTTCAAAACGAACATTTTTTAAAGCCAAAAAAGGGAAATAAGTATTGCAAAAAATATCCTTAAAAAGTTAGTAAATTTTAAAATAACTTAATATATATATTAGAGCAAGTATATCATCGATAATTATTATGTTTAATGTTCATATATTAAAATTTCAATTTAAATAACTTTGACATTCTTACTGGCACCTGAAAGATTAATTTAAAATTGGAGAAGCTTAGTTATTATGTATATATGTTCTTTGTTTTGGAATAGTGTTATTAATGTTTCATCTGAACTAGTCTAAGTCATAGTTTCTAACATCATAGTTTGAGATTGTTTTTAAAATTTAATATGAAATTGAAAGTTTTTAAAAATAAAAGTTTGAAAGCAAAACCTTTTTTAGAGATTTTTTAAAATTGTAATAGGAATTAATGAAAGGAGCCAAGAAAGGAATAAATACATTATCGAAATAACTAATCAATCCTAATGGAATTTTAAAAATTTCATTCATTTTATCTTCTCTGAGTGATTGTAATTGTACTAAAGTATAAGATCTTTTTATTACATTTTTTCATATGGCACATAAGTAATCATTAAAAAGACAAGAATTTCAGTGGATTAAATCTTAAGCAACTCTTTTTTTCCCTTCCTTAGATCATATTCCAGTGCAGTTACAAATAATTTAAGATTATAATCAAAAATACTTTTAATAGTACTGAATACTGATATGTTCTTTTTAAGTATTTATGTGTATTGTTTTTATTGTAAATGTTTGATAGTTTATTTCTATTTTGCATTTTACTTAGGTTTGTATTAATATAGGTTAGAATAATTTCAAGTGAGATTTGTTATCTTCACATATAGCTGGTTATATATATATATATATATATATATATATATTTACTGCCTAGTAATTTTTTTAATTATAAAATTACCTAAAAATGGTACTTATGTTTCACTGCATGCCAGTGATTAATTACCAAAAAATCACCAAAGATCTCATGTTAGTTAGATTATGTTAATCAGTTCATATGTTATTAACTGAAGTTTGAAATAATTAGCCTGAAGTTAGCTAGTAGTATCCAGTTAAAGCAAAAAACAGCCAGTAATGTATGCTTAATGTTTAAATATCCAAAATTGAATATTTGTATGACTGGTACATTTTCCAAATATGGTAGTTTTATGACTTAAAAGACTATTTCAAATTATGTTAAAATTGTTTGAATATAGTGGGGGGGGGGTTGTTGTTGTTGTTATGCTTAATGTGTATTGCTTATAAAAAACTACTGTTTTGAAGTAATATAGAGACATTTCTTAGAAAATTTGAAAGCATTACTCAGTTATATTTTTATGTGTAAATTAAATATACTTAGTGTAACAGTAATTGTAAACTATCTGTTATATCTTTATAGGCTGTTTTTCATGTGCAATGGATGATGGAGCCAGAATATATAATGTTGAGCCTTTAAGGGAAAAGTTGCATTTAGGTATAATTTATTTTTGCCTTGTAGAGTGTTTTCATCAATAATTCATTTTGTTGTTTTACTATTTTAGAAATTCATTTAAAGCTGCAATGGATTGATTTTTAGATTTTTTTTTCACATTTTATTATTTGTTGCCTGACTAACTTTTACTTCTAATTTTACATAAAAATTATTGGTTCAAATAAATTTTGAAAACTTGTAAAAGTGCTGATTTTATTATTATTATTATTATTATTGATTAGAAATAAAGTGTGTAAAATGCAGTAATTTACATATAAAAGTGAAAATTGGCATTTCCTATTTGCATGCTCCTATTATTAAAGCTAGTGAACAGAATGAACTAAATTTTATATATTGACGGTGGATGGCACAGTGAGATGGATTCCTCAAAATTAATTGCTAAAAATTATCCATAATTCACTGATGTAGTACAAAGCATAGAAAAGATTTCATGTAAACTGTAAACCAGGGTCCTTAATGGTGGTAAATTCTTTGCTGTAACTTTCACATGATATTGCATCTATTTCTCTATGTGCATTTTTTTTTCAAAAGATCTGACATATGTAAGATGAATTTTAGTAGATTGTTGACTGTCAAAAAATCTACAGTAATAATAAGGGAATCAG
The DNA here is from genome assembly GCA_026289955.1 of Argiope argentata. Lineage (NCBI taxonomy): Eukaryota > Metazoa > Arthropoda > Arachnida > Araneae > Araneidae > Argiope > Argiope argentata. The sequence goes on from JAOUZG010022949.1 coordinate 45,082, forward strand.
ATCTTAAATCTCCCTTAGATAGTTTGATGCAACACGGAATGCGATTTGGTGATGTTGGATAATTTAAGCATTTTTTACAAGTGGGAGGGATTATTCTATCATTTTCATAGGAAAAACACTTAAGGTTTCCACTTTTTAATCTGGCCAGGTGATCATATTTTTTAAAACATTAGTCTTTGTGATAAATATATCAGTGAAATTTTTGCATAATCCATTTATCATGCATGCATTGTAATTATTAACCTGTTTTTAGTGCCAAAATCTTGTTTATTATTTTTACGTTAAAATTTTCTTTTCTAATGAATTTATCTTGACAAATATCCTGCAGTTTGTGTGTGAAATTTGTTTTCATTCCATTCATTTGTTTTAGCTGCAGTTACTTCCAAAGCAAGCTAAAACTAATGAATAAGACATTTTATAGCCTACACTGTATTTACAAATATTGATAATAAAATGAACTTGAACTCATTTCTCTACTTATAATAAATGGTGATATGTCTGTTGAGGACTTTTAGGCCATATTGTTTGACCTTAACAAACCAAATTTTGCACAAGTATATAAGAAAGTGTAAAGGGCAACAAAATGAATGCCAGTTAACAGGAGCAATAATTGACACTTTCTATTGAAATCAAACTTTTTTTTTGCATAAGTTATATTTTAATATTTCTATTAAGCTTGATATCCTAGTTTTCTTTTACTAATGTCATCCTGTTTCAAAGACGGTGATCATTTTATTCTGTGAATATCATCAGAAATTTGACTAAATTAAATTTTTAAGGAAAGCAGTAAATATTTAATTTAATATTTGTTTGAGAATTTTCTTAAAACAAATGAAATCATGTGATTTTAGTTAATATTTCAACCAATAATTTATCTCATTTTAGTAATGATAATTTTGTTTATACTTTAAATGTCTCAACACATTGGGTTTCCTCCTTTCTCCTTAATCCCAGTTTATGCAGTTGAGTAATTTTTTGAAAAAGATGCCATAATTTTTTTTCTGCTGTAGTCTAATTTATAAATCCAAGTATTATTTTATGAGAAATGGGCCTATAAATAAGAAAACAGTACAATTATAAAATATTTGTGGGTAAAAAAATAAATATGCATAGAATGTATTTCAATACTTTAAAAAAAAGTTACTTGCTGAATTAAATTTCTGAATAATTTTTATTAATATTTTTTTTTATTGAACAAACACTTTAGTTATTAGTGTCCTTATAATCTCATAATATCTAGCCCTTTTGAGTCATGACTGATAATTTAAAACTCCATTAACTTAGAATCTTTCATTATTTAATTTAATACTGCATATTTAATTTATATTTTAGATGCTGCAACTGTGGGCAGTGTTTCGCTGTGCGAAATGCTTAATCGAACGAATATAGTAGCCATTGTTGGTGGTAGTGGCCCTAAGCAGAAGTATGCTGACAATACAGGTAAAAATAATTAAGCTTCATTTCATATATTGGGTATGTTAAAGTTTATTAAATATGTATATAAACATTTCATACTTTTGTCTTTTATCAAATTATTTTTGTTTATTACAGTTGTTGAAATTAAATTCTAATGATTACTAGCTAAATTTAAATATTAAAATATATAATTATTTTTAGTAAATATAATTCCTTGAAAGAGTATTATTATAAGCTAATCTTACTATGTTTTATCATAAAATATAACAAGAAAAATATATAAAATTTTGTATGTTGTTTTGGTATAAAATATTTTTATCTATCATAATTATGATGACTACAATTATATTTGTACCATTTTTGGAATGAAGAACTTGAAGTTTTATGCCATGCAAATTTGATGTGTAAATGGATTTGTGATTATTATTATTATTTTACTTGTGATTCGAACCCTTAAAATATAGGTGATTGACTCTTTTGTATTTTCTTCATTTGACCTTTGCTTAAAAATATAATATCTAGTTCTTAAACAATTTGGTATGTTTAAAAAAAATAAGAATATTAATATCAAAATAAGTATGCATTGTTTATATGTGTTGATTTCAAATATTTAATGCAGTATATGCTATACTGTTTGCATAAAAGTTATATTACATTCATATTATGCATATTCTATGGCTGTGATTAAGCTATTATCACTGTTGATATTAGCTTTGCAGGCAGCCTATAGTAACTTCTAGGTTAAAGTGCTGGTACCATTTATACGATGTGCCAGTCTCGACCACTAGATACATATATTAGAAATAATACATAAATTTTTAGCATTTTTTAATATTGATTTTTATTGTACTCATAAGTTTATCTTTCAGGTAGTATATTTATGCAATTGTAAATTGTCTTCATATATTAAACATTAAATTGTAATTTTTTTGCATTAAAAATTCTTAAATTAGAATTAGATATCTTTGCATCCTTATTTGTTTTCTTTTCTTCCATTGTGAGCATATTTTATCTTTGACTTTAGAAGAAAAAAAAAAAGCCTAATTTGTTAATTAGATTTATTGAAAATTAAATATTCATATAACATTTTTTAAATTTTTGATTTGATAATTTCTGGCATTAATTGTTATAACTACGCACATTTTTTAAATTGTCTAACTTATTTCATCAAAATTATAGTTCTGCTTTGGGATAATTTGGCTAATAAATTTGTTGCTGAAGTTACATTTTCAACACCAGTTCTGAGTGTTCGACTGAAGAAAGATAGGTAAATCCTTGTTTCCATTAAGATTAATGTATTAAATAGTTTGAATAATTTATGTTAAACTTGCATCTTATTATTATTTTCTCCCCCAAAAGGCTATTTGTAGCTGTATATTCTAAAGTACATGTGTTCAGCTTTCCTTGTGATCCAAGAAAACTTTTTTCATTTAATACAGGAGCTAATCCTAGAGGTATGGATTTTGATGATTTGAAATCAATAAATTTTACTATTTAAAATTGTCTTTGATTTCTTAAATCTATATATGATAATATATCTAAATACTAGGTATTTAGATACTTTACAAACAGATTTAATCTAACACTTTTGGAACCAGTACTTCATTGAAAAATGATACTTATAACTTGTACTCTTAAAATAGTTGAGTTACTTTATTTCTGATATTATGATTTTTCTAATATCTAATAATACCAGCTTTCTTGGATTATATTACTAATCTTGTCCAGATTTTCATTAATTATGTTTTTCATGACATGTGTTTCAACCAATGTGTAGCAAATAGTACTAACCTGTTTCAGTATTTAGAGCTATGATTTTTGCCTTTTTTAAAACTCTATTTTGTAATGGTTATAATTTTGTTTTTCATTTTACTTCTTTTCTGCCATTTTTGTATTAAATTATTGGAAAAATAGCAGTTTCTTATTTTCATTGTCTCATGTCTTTCATTTCAAATATGCTTCTGTGGTTTTGTGTGTGTGTAAGAAGCCTCTTGAACCTCTTGCTTAAATTTGTGTTAAACGTTCTGAAAGCTTCTTTGTATATGCATTTATATATTAATTTCTTGAAAGTACTCCTGATTTATAATTTTTCTTCCCTTCAAAATTGATATGTCATTTTGTAATTGCAGTATGTGAACACAAAAGACACTTTTGCTGAATATTTTCCATAATGGCTTCTAAAAGAAAAAAATTCTTAATGGGGAAAAAACACTATTTATTTATTTTATTCATGAAATTATATTTCTATAGATACCTATTATAAAATGTAGCATTCTATGCTACGCATAATTTAAAGTAAATCATAACATTTTATTCTATGTTATTACTTTCCATTGCTTTTTTAAAAACTTTATTGTATAGTTTGTGGTTTTTCTTTAAAAGCTATGTATAAGGGTTATATGAACTTACACATTTACTAAATAAATACACCATTTTACCCAAGGTATAATGTTATTGGGAATTTTATTTTAAAGTGATAGAAATTTTTTTAAATTTATTTAAAATCTTATTATTTATATTTTTTTACCTTAAAATCAATTATTTTTTAGAAGAATTTGTATTATTATTTATATTTCTTTAAATAGATCTCTTATTAAAAATGTGAAAGTAAATTTTTGCATTTGTAATTATATTAACATTATTTGCAAGTAATGTTTATTTTACAATGAATAATATTTTATTTATAAACTAATTTAATTTATGTCTGTTTAATTAAAATCTAATTTAACATTAGAAAGCACCCCCACCCCTTTTTGTTGAAAATGTATTGGATTTGGCACAGTATTTAAGAATGGAATAGAGTACATTGTTATATAATTTGCTTAAATTAACACAGTTCAAGCAAGCATATGGTTCAAAAAGTAAATTTTATTACTCATAATAATTCTTCTCTTATAAGACTTTTAATTAAAAATGTGAACAACCTCATAACCTTTACCAAAAGGTCCCCCCCTTCCTTCTTCATATAGATTTGTAAATCTTTTTATGGGATATTTGCAGTGTCTTTTTAGATTTTTAGTAATTTTCCTTTATTAATATTTGTTTACATAAATAGATATTTAAATGAAAAATATAGATTGAAAGAAAGACAGATAGGCTTAGAGTCTGGAGAATACATGAAAGTAGCAGAATTGCCACTGCAATTTTTGTATTTTCCATTAAAACAATTATCATAAAACTTATCAAATGTGGTATTTTACTCTTGCTTAAGAAATCATTAGTTATCTTCATATTTTAATTCAAATAAATTTTAATAAAACCACACTTTTTGTGATAAATTTACTTGTATAATCTAACTTTATATCCCTACAGTGTGCATTACTGTCTTCCCAATAGTGGAGCACTATATGACAATGCTTTATTATCTATCTACAAAATTATTAAATACTTGATTATTACTACATTATAATTTTAATCATATGTAGCTTGCATTTAAAAGGTTGAAAGTCATTTTAAGAATTTTGTTTGCTTCAATTCACATCTGCTAAAAAAATATATTTCTTCTTTACTATATCTTCCCCTTTCTTACATGTGATTTTGCTAATTTTTCCTGAGTGTTAGTTTAATTTTCTGAAATTTATTTTAAAATTTCAGAATTGGCATAAAGTATCTGTCCTGATATTTGTTGAAATATTGTGCATATTGTAATGAAAATCAAGTAATACTTGTTTTAACAGAGCTTAACATAATTACATGCATTGTCCCATATTACCAAAAATTCAAATGCATATTTTGTCTTCATTTATTAAAAATCATTAATTTTTCCTATTTTTTAAAATTATTCTTTAGAAAAAAATTAACTTTCTTGAATTCAGACAGCTAAATCCTAATCTTTTGTTATCAAACTGGTAAAATATAGTATTACTTTCTAGTCTCAGTAAGACAAAAATGCTGGGATTATTTGATTTAGCTTAAAATTCATATATTAAATTCATTCTGTAATTAATCAGTATGATTCTAAATTTATAATTTTAACACCTTATTCAATTTTAACCGTTATAATTTCTCCAATTTCCCTTTTGATCCTTAAGTTTCAATTTAAGGCCAGTGGATAGCTGGATTTGAGAGTTTCATCTGAAGTCTGCAATGTCTGGAGAGCTAGTGTAGAATAAATCATTTAGTCTATATATATATATATATATATATATATAATATAGAAAAATGTTTTTGTTTAAAATTGAAACCTATCATTTTTAGGTTTGTTTTTATTAAAATATGTTATATAAATTTTTGGATTAATTGCAGGATTACTTCAAGTTAGTCCTTTTCCAAGCTCTGAGCGCCAAGTTTTAGTGTTTCCTGGTAGTTATGCTGGTAGCATTCAAATTGTGGTAAGTCTGATTATCTTATTTTCTCATTTATTGATTTGAAAGTATATTTTAAAAATTAACATGAACATATGTTATAGGATTTATCAAAGATAAATTCCACCACTTCTGGTGCTCCCATAGTCATAGATGCTCATACTACAGAAATTGCTTATATTGCTCTTAATCGACAAGGTACTCTTGTTGCAACAGCATCAATAAAGGTATGATTCATTTTGGGGGGGGGGGATTACTTGTACTATTAGATAGAATTTGAATTAATATTCCATCTTTTTTTAGGGTACTCTTATTAGAGTATTTGATACGTTATCAAGACAAAAAGTTATTGAATTGCGACGAGGGTCTGATTCAGCTGCATTTTATTGGTATGGCACTTTTATATGAATTTTATAACTAGGAAAATTTCAATGATAATTGACTTATATCGGTTTTAAAATTTTTTTGTATAAGAAACAGTACAATCTAAAAATTTTGTTTTTAGTGTATTTTTTGTAATATAATTAAAATTTATTGTTTCTGAACTATCACAACGTTTCAACTAATAAGTTTGTTCAATGTGCAAGAACATTTTTCAAAAAATCTTTTAATATAAAAATTTTAATTTAAACTGAAAATTGTTAACATCAAATTGAAAAATACAGTAATTTATTTTATAAATCATTTATCAAAATATATAGAATCAATTAAAAATGAAAAGTGGTAGAAAAATGCTTATAACTATTGTGTAGGGTAGAATTAATTGAGATTTGGTTCTAACCTGAATATCTAGTTTTAAATCATTGTAGATAGTATATAACCTGACTGAGAAAAAATATTTTAAATGCCTTTTTTTTTTTTAATTCTTACAATCAGTAATAGTAAAATATGGAAAAGAAGAAGAAATGGACTGAATTTTTATACAGTTGCTTTTTATAACTTGGTAGTTTTTATAAGAAAAGAAAACTTATTTTTAAAAAGTACATATATTTTAAACAATATTGATATCAATTTTTTTTAATAACAGTGATTCAAATACTGATATGAAGAATGTTTTATTAAATATGAGTAAGAGAAATGTGTGAATGCATGATTTTAACTTTTATTGACTTAAGCAAAATAATTTTTTATTCACAAAGAATTTTTCCAGTGGAATCTGATGATTTAGAAATATCTATTGAGCCACAAGTAGACTAAATATTGCATACTTTTTAAAAAGTAAGAAAACTACAAATTTACAATAAGGAAACTGAATATAAATACTTGTACCTTCATTTTACAAATAAACATTCATGATTTCAAATTGATATTTGCCAACTCAAATGATATTTTCAAAATTTATTCTACAGTGAATAAATAGTAGTCAAATCTAATATTTAAATAAATTCTAAATTTTCTACCTTTGGCAATACTTGCAGTTAATTGTGTTGCCATTTGGAACAAAGATATTTTTTAACATTATTTAAATCCATTTAAAAAATAAGGGAATTAAATATTACTCTGTAATGAAAATAGATAAAATCCTTCAGCTAGCTATTAATATAGTTGAATTTTATAGAACTAAAAATTGTGTAAAATAAAGCAGAATTCAGATGTGTAACAATTATTGCAAGATGAATGAGTTAAAGAATGGAACTATTTTAATATCCCTTTCATATTTTTATTTTTAATGTATGATCATAATTATGAATTCTTACATATTACCTATTTTTATTTTCAACAATGCTCAGATTTCTTAATTTAAGCCAATTAATTCATCAATGCCTATCCTTTAAAGATATTATTTTGTTTAATATTTTGAAATTTTTTAATGAATATTATAATTATTTCTAAAACTATATATATTAATATTTATGAATTTTTAAAAATATTTTTAATTCTTTTGATTTTTAAATTTTACTAAGCACTTCATAATAGAAATTAAAAATGCACAATTTAATCTGTTATTGTTGCCTAACAAACATATATTTTAAACAATGACACAAAAATTTTGAACAAAAAAATGTATATTCAAAATAAAATGTTATGAAGTTTATTGTGCCAAGTCTTAATGTGTGCAATATTCTTTCTTTATAGTATAAATTTTAGTTGTGACTCGGACTACTTATGTGCATCTAGTGATAAGGGTACTGTTCACATTTTTGCTTTGAGACAAGCCTCACTGAACAAAAGACTTTTACCGTAAGTATTTGATTTTGTGTACTTATTTAAAAAGACAATATTTTTAATATGGTTTTTTAGTATGTTATTTGAGTTTCAAATTTTAATTCTTACATTAATTACTTTTCACTTTTAATGATTTTTTCAAAAAATTATTTTCTTCAATTGCAGGAATTTCTAATAATTTTATATTGAAACCCTTTTGTTTATTTGCATGTAGCGTCTATTTTTAAAAGTGGTATATTTTTTAATAATAAAATGTATGTATTTTTATACAGCTTAAAATATTAGTTTTAAAAAACTATTATCATACCTAATTTTTAACTGTATATTAAATAGATTCTTATTTGATTAAATATCATTACTTTAGTTCATTTGGAATAGATGATGCAGATGTGTATTTGTACTAGATAATGTTTAATGGCTGAATATCACATTTATGCATTACTGCAAATTTTCCTGTACAGGATGATTGAGACATGTATGCCTCAGACTTTTGAAATGAATGTTTACTGAAAAATGAAGTTGTTTCTCTATATTTCTTTCAGAAGTTTGGTTTTTTGCAATGATATTTCTCTCTCCATAATCAGCTTAGGTTTTGTCTAGTAGCTGCAACTCATTCTTTGCAACTATACAGAGAAATACATAATAACTTGGGATTGAATTTTATGGGAGATATTCTATCAATGGTTATAATCAATAATCTAGGATTAATTGAGGTATTTTCAACTGTAGTTTTAATTGCTTATAAATTCTTATTAAGATTTAAAAAGTACTTTTTATCATTATATAAAATTAGTTTTTTAGATATTTCTATGAAAGGTACTTTGCAGTATTATACAAGTTTTTATGAAATTTTGTGTGCATTATGAATTGTTGCTTTTCAAGTCCAATGCAGTCTTTCTTTCTTTAAATATCCATCCTTAAAGGGTTAGTGAACAAAAGTTGGTACCGAGTTAAAGGAATAGCTTTGGTTTTAAAAAATACTATGTTTTTGTTGATTTTTGAATTGATTGTGTTTTATGTTTTTTTTTTTTTTTTTTTTTTTTTTTTTTTTTTTTGCAGTTTTACCGGAAAACTATCAGCTGCATGGGTAGGTTCATATGTTTCTGAATCACAATGGGCCTTTGCAAACTTCACAGTTCAGCAGGAAAATAAATGTATATGTGCTTTTGGACCCAATTCAACTGTCTATGGTATGTAATAAATTTTGCTTCTGAAATTTGGGCTGACATTTTATTAAAAATTACATTTAGTGATCTTATTTATAAAATTTTGTCATAATGGCTTCCTTACAAAGTCTTGTTAAATTTAAAGTTTTTGTAAACATGGGGGGGGACCTGAAATTGTCCTAATCATTTTGCTGATAAGAGATTTATTAGTTCTCTATTATTTCATTTGAAATCTAAATTTAGAAATGAGTTTCATCCACTGCTATTTTTTATCTGCGAGTTCAAAAAATTTCTTATTAGCATGTATAAAAGATTTTAAATTTGAAATCTGCCCAAGACGGGAAAATGGCAAATATTCATTAATAACAAACAATCTAAAAAAAATCCTGGTTGAAATAGTTGTGGCAAAATGAAAACAATTTAAGTTTCTTTTTTGCTACAATTACAGTAGTAAAATAGGGTTTTGAAAGGAAAAGAAAATAGCTGCATTAAACAGATTAAAAAAATTTTAAGTAATATAAAAATCAATATTTTATATCATATTAGAGTGAATAAATGTCAATATTTTGAGAATTTTAAAGTTAAATTTGTAATTAAAATTTCAAAAATATTATCTGAGATTCATATTTTTAAAGTATTTCTTTGCTAAATTTGGTTGCTGTAAGTTGGAAAGAATGCTGTGTAGCTTACCACATGCATTTTACTTTATTATTAGTAATTAGGAGATATTTCATTTGTAAGTATTCAGTATTTTTAAATAATATATCATCTTAAATTAAATGAATAATTTAAAATTTTACTTTTTAAAATTTTATATTTAGGTCCAAGGTTTTCTCAAATTATTCACAAATAGATTAATCCTTTTATTATTATTATTGAAGACATATTTTAAATTTATCACGTATTTAGAAAGGATATTTTATCAAGTTGATAGTTAAAAGAGGCTTTGTAATCTTGTAATGTAACCACTATTTGGATCTTAAAAAATAAAAGTTTTCCAAGGGATTATTAACCAGGAAAAAAAATACAAATTTAACATTAGTATGTAATAAACTATGAATTTTGTTTACAACTTGGCGGTAATAATTTATATAATCAGTTCTTATTTAAATCAAAAATGTATGCATAGAATAGATTATTAAAATTGAAATGTATTTAATATTGTTTTCATGCTCCACTTTCTATTCTTAATAATGCAGTTGTCTTTTTATTTTTTTAATTACTTGCCTCTATAAATATTACTTCCAATTGCCACAGTATCAGTTTTATTGCTTTAGTTATTTTACATGGGCTTGATTATAATAATTTTAATGGAAGACTATTTCAAATCTCTATTTTTATTGATTTTTATTTTAAAAGTAATTATTGCTTGTTTATGAATCAAAACATGTAGAGATTATTTAGAATGATAAACAGTAAATTTTCAGTTCATTTAATTGTTATTGATCTGATCATGCTTAACCAAACTTGAATAGCTCTGCATTTTATTTCCACTTCTATGCAAATATAGCATAAAATGTTACTTTACTTTTACAAACACTAATATTTTGCTTATATATATTTTTTAAAAATTTGTACTGATATTAGAATATTAATTGAGTGAAAAGACTGTTACAAAAATGCTACATGGATGTATAATGATACTTGTTATAATTTGGATGTTTTCCTTTTGATTTTATGTTATAATCTGAAATTAAAATTTTGCTATTTAATCAAGGATTTAAAGTTAAGAACTACTATCAGTAATATTAGTTTTTAGTTAAATCAAAGTTTAACAATAATTGCAACTGATTGTTTTGGTATTCATAAAGTTGGAGGAAGTCTACTTAAAAAATAAATGCTTTGTTTAATATTTTGTATGAATTCAAATTCAATTGCAGAAGCTTGCTTAATTTTAACAATTATTCTATACCAGCAGCTTGTTTATTTAAAAATTAGGGTTTAAATGACATAAATTATATAATATGTTGATTTATGGCATATCTTTCATTCTAAGTAAACATATATATATATATATATATATATTTATATATGTTTCTATAGATGTATTTATGTTCATAAAAATTTATATATATATATATATATATAACATTGCTAAGCTACATTTTACTACACTTCTTCCCTATCCATTTTTTTTTAAAGATAAAAAATCGATTTTTCTAAATTGTTTGAGGCATTGTAAAATTGTTTAGCAGATATTCTTGTGAGCTGAAACTTAGTTTAGACAAATCTGTAAGTATTTTGTCAACAGAGTTTATGCAAATTGAATGATATTTTCATATTTTATTATGTAATGAAAAATTAGTCTTTATTGCACTAAAAAATCTACCCTATCTTTTTATGTGTTATTAATAATTATCTGCAGATAATTGATTTCCTTTAAATATAAAAGCCTCAGTTGAAATATTTTAGAATAATTGTCAGTATATGTGAAAAGATTTTCACACTTTGTTGCATTTTGAACATTTTGAAGCTTATTTCTGTAATTGTTGTTTCTAATTATGTTTCCTTTTAGCTGTGTGCAAGGATGGGTCGTTTTACAAATATGTTTATACGAGTGATGGCAGTTGTAATAGAGAAGCATACGATCTATATTTAGATTTGTGTAATGATTACAATTTTGGATAAAAGTCCAAATTATTGGTAAGGATATTGTTTTTAATTTATATTTTCAATTTTCCTACACTCATTTAGAATCAATCTGTTTGATCAAAAATTTAGCTAACCCTTCTGTTTATTTTTTCCAGTATAAATTACAAGATGGAGTATCTGTATAAAAATTCTAACAGATTACTTGAAAAAATTGTTTTATAATTATTAGGATAATTGAAATCTTTAAATTACCCTTAAGCTAGTATACCCTTTTGTCCCCTTATTTATTTGAAATTAGACTACACAACATGCATTTGTTAATATTATTTGACTGAAGAATAAAAACATTTGTGGCTTAGTTAGAAGTCTCAACAGATTGTTTTGAATTTTTAATGTTTTACATTAATGACCTTTATGCCATCAAGGGAAGGGGGAGTAAAACTTTTTTTTTTTTATGTTGCTGGGGAAAACAGCTTTCAGCTATTCTTTAATAAATTTGATATCATGATCTACGCTGAAAATAACTTGGGAAATATTAAATAAATTTTTAACAATAAAACAGTTTAATCATAAAGTTTCTATCATAGTCATAGTTTTCGAAAAGCATTTCATAAAATGCTATAATATAAAATAATCTTGTAGGCTCTTTCAGCACTTGTGTGTGGACTTGCATGAATTCTATCTGTTTGAGATCATATAACAAATGAATCAATGACTAGTATTGTTCATATTATCCTGCTACATAATTTGAATGTAATGCATGAAAAGACACCAAGTTTTCAATTTGTGATAATCTTTGTGTTTGAATTAATTATCCCTTTAAGCTTTATGAAAGTTAAAAATTGGGTATATCTATGAAATTCTAAAGAAGAAGAAAAAAATCATCTACTGCTTTTTCAAGTTTTACATTTATAAATTTATATATATAATATATATTTACATTTAAAAAAATTTATCTTTCATAATATTTGCCCCATCAACAAATTTAACTAAAATGCCATAAAGAATAAATAAAATTCATTATTCATATAGAAATGATTATTCATTCCTTCTTTGTGTTATTTCTGTTTTATATTAGATAATTACTTGATTTATTGACTGCTTTTTAAAACAATCAATTTCATGTTATTTTAAATAGCCATTTTGGATTAATTTTTAATTCTTTGTTTCTCTAATAAGATAATGTCATAAAACACTAGAATTTTTTTTTAAAAAAAAATGCTTGTTTAGTTAAAAGAGAAAAATTACTTTGACTGGAATGAATATGTATATATTTTTTAGAGTATTATCATTTTTAGTGTCATAAATTTTTGGTTTCAATTATTTAGCACAAAATATTTTAGATTGTATTAATTTTGCAATGTATTTTGATTTAATGGTCAAACTAATTAGCTGTAGCAGAAATTTTTATTTCTATTATTGCACATTATTTTATTATATTTGTATTTTTATCATCTGTAATTTTTTTAAATATTACTAAATATGAAATCTTTTTAAAATGTTTTGTAATTTTTGTTTGCAGGAGGGTTTTCATGCAGAAGAAAAGAACAAGAAAATGTAGTCTTCGTACCATAAAATTATTCTGCTATTGAACTTTCACCATGACCAATTTAGCTCTTAAAAAATGGTAATAATGAATGTAAATGAAAAGTAAGAGCTTGTATTTCAAATTATCACTTAGGTCTTTCAAAAGTGGTTATCAGAATTTTCATAAGTGGCTGGAAGCTGTAAAATACTCTTCATTCAATAAAAATTGAGATTCAGTACATGTAATGAGAAAAGTAACTCATTTTTAGATAGTTGTTTAAAAATCTGAACTGTCAAAAAATATAAAAATTATGTGCTTTTTAAAAATTTTTAATTTCGAATACGAATTTTCAAGACATTTTCTCTGATTATTAGTATGCTCTAGACCATAAAAACAACCAAAATAAAGAATATGAACCAAAAAACTTTCTTAAAAACCTAGTCTTTGAATTTTGGATTCCTGGACTGAAAAGGAAGCCTGTTAAAGAAGCAATTGTTCCAGATGAAGCTGTGGTCATTGCACAATAGAATATTGTGAGCTGTTTTAAATGACATACAAATTATGAGTATATATCTGGAATGATATATAATAGTGAATGTGTTTTCAAAGATTTTTTGTGTTAAAAGTCCAAAGATCATAGAGGATTTATAGAAACATTTATGTAAAGCACTGTACAACAGAATTAATGTGTATTTCTGTATGTAAAAATTGACATTTATTCACATGAAGCCCTGATAACAAAAATGCTATATTACAAATACTTACTTTCATCATTGATTTTTTTTTATTGTACATACCTTGTTATAGCTGTTTTTTTTTCTTTGTTATTACTTTTTAGTTCTCTGTTTACCTTTTTGAAGTAGCCAGATTATAGTCAATATATAATACTGAGCTTCTTCAATTATAGGTCTTTTTAACACTTTATGGAATAATATTGGAGTATCAAGAAAGTGTTTTACAACATCTTCTTTAAAATCAATTAAACTGGTAACAAAAAAGACATATTTTAAAAAACTTATAAATTTAATCAAAAAATTTCCATCAATGTCTTTAATTTTTTTCTCCAATTGTGAGAAGTAAGGCTAATAAGTTTGTTTAAAATAGTATTAAAAGTAGTTGTTAAACTTTTCACAACATGCTCTTCAAAACAAGTAAATGGTAGTAATTCTTTGTAAACTTGGTTAAATATGTTGTTTTATTTTTCTTATTTCCTATTTATGGAATCAAAAATTTTTCTAACAAAAATGATCTCATAAAAAACTTTAACAACATATTTTCCAAAGTAAAAAAATAACATTATCAAAATTTGCTGCTTTTTAAAATTTTACCAGTTTACACCAAAATTTTTCTGATAATCACGAGTATTGCTTTAATTCTTTTATATTAAATCCTTTCCACCATAATACTAAAACTTAGACATGAAAAAAACTGAACCTTTCTTTGAATACCATTTAGTGTGCTCTGCTAATAAATGAAATATTTTGTGTGTGTATTTAGCAATTTCTAATGAATACAGTGGGTGGTAAATGTGTATCCGTAAAGTATTGAGTTTATGAATGAGAGATTGTACAGTGCCATTGTTTGTTCCTGCATGCAACATTTTTGCTTGTTAAGGCAACTAAGTCATGATAATTGTATATATAGAGTTGCATGATACGAGATTTTATTAAACCTATCCCTGAATGTGCAAAACTTTTTGATGAATGGATTCTGTACAATAAACTGTGTTGAATGGGGAAAATACTGTTTTCTCACCCCCCCCTTCCCTGTTAAAAATTGTTTATTAAGAAAATGTGATCTTCTATTCAACTATTATTTTCATGATGTTTTTGTTATTTTAGATTGAAATGTATCTGAACTTCCTCGTGGTTTATTTTTGAAACTGAGTATGGATTTTATTGATCGTAATTTATCAATCCCAGTATTAAATTAGCTGAAAGTTGGTTTTAATGAAATTTGTTTGATTTTAGCTCTACCTTTTTTCTCTTTCTATTAAATACTATTCTTATAGTATGTCACATGCAAGGGCAATTGCTTTCATAGAAGTGGTAACAATGCAATTTGTTGCATCTAATTCAGTGATTACGAAGTAATATATGTTTCACTTGATAGAAAAGTCTGCAAGGTTTTCCATGTTTGTGTATGAAGAACTTGAAGTCATGTATATTTGTTATAGAAATAATGTCATAATTTGTTCAAATATATGTCAATGGTGAATCATATATCACTAAGGCTAGTTATAGTGATATACCAATATTGGCAAGTTTCAAAAACTTCCGTTATTAAACCAATTTATTATTTTCTTCCACATGGACAAAGCCATTTCTTGTTCATAAACAGCCAGCTTTTTCATTATTTAAAATGAATTCATAATCCTTGTTTATTTGTTTATCGCATTAGTTTTGAAGATACAAGAAATGAAGCTGTGTCTTCTGATCGACTAATTCATTTCTT
>JAOUZG010022949.1:74707-137381 GCA_026289955.1 Argiope argentata
ACACACACACACACACACACACACACACACACACACACACACACACAGACAGACAAGAAATCTCTTCGAAGTGCACATTTACATTCGCCAAAGTATAGATCTAGCTCTAAGTGAAATGGTCTAACCTGTAGAGCGTCAACATACAGACAGACACATATTCATTTTTATATTATAATTAAAGATAAAAGGTGAATATCTGTTTCATGCTTTGGAAAAAAAACTGAAACACGGTTTTTATTTTAAGTCAATTATAATTTCGCTTTTTCTTACTTTTATTTGCATATATTTTAGCATAAGAGTTCCATATCCCCCCCCCCCTCCAAATTGTGGCTCCTATTGCATGTAGAAAAATTTTCGTAACCGGGTGTTTAAAAAAAGTAGATAAGGTAAACATTAATTAATGATTAAAAAGGGTTCATTGATTTAGTTCGGTTCAATTACGCAAATGTTATATTTAAAAATTTTATGCAGGAAGTCTAAATGATTACTGAACAATTTTTAACGTGGAAATATTTAGAGGCAGACAATATTAATTCTGGGACGCGACATGCCAGATATTTAAAATATTAAGAAAGGTAGACTATTGAATCTAAATATATTTAGTTAGTTTCTAAATTTAAGCTCAGTAAAAATGTTTTAAAAAATTTAACTAAGAAATAACTGAAATGTTACCTTTTTTTCCCTTCTTTATAATAAAGATGAATATGTTTGCATATCAGAACAACAAATACAAAATAGGATAATTTGAACCCTTAATCTTATATCAATTTACAAAAATTATGAGAGAGGAAAATTTCGATTATTATGGCACCCACCCTGCTCCATATATCAGATATATATATGCATTTGTATATCAGATATATATGCAGATAGTCTCAGTCTGCACTTTCTCCATTAGACCGATAGCACCAAAATTTGACATGCGATTATTTTGAAGGGTATAAATTTGCACCCTGCAATGAATGTTTTGAGATTTGAAATCAGAATTTTAATTGATTAAAAATAAAACCACATTCTGTTGTTTATTTGCTTCTGAAAATAGAACATTTTTTTTTAACGGCAACTTCAAATTTTTTTTAAAAACAAAATTATCTTTTGAATGTTACGAAACCTTTTACTATATAATTTTTCTTTCTATTTTTAAATAGTTTTAACGCATTTTAAAACTTTTGTTTAACTTGAAACCCAAGCTGTTCATATTGTTAATATTTTATGTCGTTTTTTTATCCTCAAAGTTAGGATCAAGATATGAGGATTCGGCTTATTTTTTCATATCGAATAGATTTCAGTATGAAAAATACTTTTAATATATTCTTAACATTTTGTCGAATTTGAATTTTGAGTTCAGAATCAATCAGTGGAGGTAATTTTTTTGAATACCACTATTTTCAAATACTGCTGCTTTTTCTTTTGATATAATGATAGGCATAAAGATTTATATAGAAAAAAAAATTAGGAAAATGAAAAGCACAATGAACAAAACAACGTAAAGCTTTTGAACTCGTATATTATAAAGTTAAAAAAATAATTTGCCGAGGAAACAATTGATATTTTTAGTAACCATAAATCTCGGTTAACCCACTGATCCCCAAAAGCGACTAAATAATTAGAACATATTATTGCGAAAAATATTTTTCTAATTTAATTTACACTATCTAAGGCTATGGGAAATATGCTTCCCACTAAATTCATCAACCTTTTTATGAAATTATGTAGATTTCTTAGTAAGACAGAAACTGATGTGCTTCATTTCTTTATCTCACAAAAAATGGTGCTTTTTGATTTGTTGCTTATTATTAATTAATCAGATTAATCAAATAAGCTAAATGAGTTACTTTTCTTAAGCAAATCTTGATCCTAAAAATATTTTAATATACCATGTTCAGGAAAAAAAATTGCCTTTCAAAGCATTAAAACATAAAAACTAAGCTTTTCAATGATACCAATTTTACTATTGTACAGATTCTCTCTGTAATTTTAATAATTTTTCTAAACATTTAAAAATAGATTTCTCAACATCTTCCATTGTTTTTGTTACAAAATTTATACACACGTGTATAGGTGACAATACCTTTTTTATTGCGACACGTGTATTGCGAATATTTTTTTTAATGCGCACGTTACCGCCAGGCCCCGACTTAGCTTAGTTGGGGCCCGGGGCAAAAACTTTTTTAGGCCCCGCCCCTTTGCTTCACTATTTTAGTAATGAAAAACATTCATCTAAGATGGAATTTTTTTTTAAAAAAAATTAATTTTTTAATCGATCGCAAAAGTAATTTTTAATCGATTTGGGGGCCAAGGCCAACTGCCCCGTATGTCCCTGCCTTATAGTCAGGCCCTGGTTACCGCTGCTATATATTTACGAGAAATTTTTTTTTAAAAAAAATAAGGACGGATAAAACTGTATGATACGATGTTAGAGGATTTAAATTTCCTTACGATATTTTTGAATTTAAAATTAATAAATTCAAATTATCGGTAAGTTAACATAGATTTAAAATAAAAACAAGGCAGTAAAACGAAGGTGTTTTGAAAAAAAAAAAAAAAAAATAGATATCAGTCGGAAATGTTTAGTTACATACCATCTTTATGAAATTACGCCTCATCCTAAGTTCTAATTCGACGTATACGACCTACTTGGAAAAGAAATTTGCTCTCACTTTCGTCACATTACAAACGTCAAACCTCACGAACTACACGTGTCAAATTCGGCAACGGTTGTTTCGACAGTCAAAATAGGATAACATTTAACACATTACTAATTTGGGAGTAAAACAGGTGGCTCAGGTAAGCACACCGTTCAGTTTATACGTGGTTTTTTTTTTTTTTTTTATCTTTTCGTGATGGTAATACTGATACATGCACTCAAGAAGAAAAATAGATAAAAAGATTGGAAAAGGGAGGGGGGAATCCGACTTTAAAACGTTTTTTTTTTCCGGTCTTCACTTTTTATTAAAATTATTTAGGTGTTACATACTCACATTAATATTATAACAAATGTTTTTTAAAAAAACTATAAATTTTTCTACACGTTTTATTAGTTTTGTATAAGCACGCACAGACACAAAAAAGGAAAGGATTAGTAAAAGGGGGAAAAAAAAGCATTTTAAACATTTAATTTGAAACATCACGGCAAAATCTTTAAGGTTTAATTCATTTACCTCCATAAATATTTTTAAATTTATTCTACATTATATTGTAACAAAAACCTGTACTTAAAAAAAAGATTTTAGCCTGGTTACGACGTGCGTGAGTTATAAATCAAATAATTATAAATATTATTGTAAAATATACACAGAAATGCGTTTAATTACAGGGAAAAAATGTACGGAAATATATAGCTATTTTTAAAAATTATTAAATATGGTTTTACGCAATAATATGCCACAAAATTATAGAAAAAAAATGGTATTTCTTAAATTCATTTCTTTAAAAAATATCTAGATATTGCTTTATTTATATTTTTTCATAGTTAGGAATTAAGATTTCAGAAATAACAAGAGATTTTGATGTATATAATAATAAAATAGAGCATGAAAAAGGTATATGATAAAATTGTTAGCAAACAGAGAATAATTTACGTGATATATGAATTTAGTTTTGTACGGCTATTCAAAATTTATTCGAATAATTTTTAAAATACAGATCTTAAAAGAAATTTCCCACTTTAAAACATTTCCTTTAAACAAGTAAATAATATTTTACCGCACAGGCTGTATTTTTCCGGATGTTTTACGTTTTCGTAATACCACTTCTTCAATCAGTCTTCTAAAGTTATATCAACTCTAAAATATTCGGAAGAAGATGAATCTATCCTGCAATACTAAAATTATGGTTATATAAGAGGCCGGGATGGACTGATTGGTAGAGCGTTGGACACGTACTTCGTAGTTTACGGGTTCGAAGCTCACCTGCCAAAAGATTCCCCGAGTATATGGCGACTGGCGCTCTTTAAAATCTGTTCGTGGTCGCAAAGTCCTCCATATCGAGAGTAATATCACTGGGGGAACTGGGTTAGAAGTGAACGTCCTCTGTTCCAGGTCTAAATTGCGATCTGAGATGAATGAATGAATTTGCATGATTGTAGTCCACCCCCTAAAAAGGGTTGTGACATGTGTGTAGCTACGTCGTACTCTTGACCCTAGATGGTGCTACTTGTAAAACAAAGAGACGCATTTCTTAGGCTTAAAAAATCTGCTGATCGCATCAGCGGTGGCTTGTCCACGGCAAGTGTCATTAGTCACAACACAACAACAACATGGTTATATAAAACTCATACTCCGTCCCTTGAAGTAACATAAAAGGGTTCATTCAACTAAGCAAGGGATTTTTATTAATTGCTTCAAATATCTTTAAATTAGATATTGTAATGATTTTTAAATCTAACACTTTTATTTTCAGATCTTACTATTCCCAGAAAAGGAGTTAAAACGAACTGATATCGAAGGGGAAATACTTAAACGTAGGTAAATGGTGATACATCATGCAAAACAGCTCCCCCCCCCACACACAAAAAAAAAGGAACCAGTGACTGAAAATTTTAAAAATATAGTTCCACCATCGAAATTTTTTAAATTATTAGAGTTAAGTTAAATCAATATTCCGTTTTGAAATCACACTAGGATTATTTTTAACATGGAAGAGTCAGAACATGGTAAGGATGACAATTACAGCAGCACATCTTTTCGAATTTCCGTAGTAGTAAACCTGACCTCAATGAATTTTGTGAACTCCAGGGACGGAATTGAAACTCGAAGCCACTGTGGTGACTGCTATACATATAAGCCAGATAACATCCCTCGGACCGAAATGCACTTTTGGCCCAACGGATTTGTTACTCGGCTACTAACCATAAGATTCGGAGTTAAGGCCTAGCGCTATTCGCTATCACCCAAACCACCATTGGCAGATCATGAGACCGTACTCTCCCACATAAAATTCTGAAAAAAGTATGAAAAAATAGAAAAAGGTTAAAATAATTTTTTATAACTTTATTTTTGAACAATACATATACATCCACTCTTGGCACAAAAGCTAAAGATATCAAACGCATATAACAACAGTAGCAGATACAATATTTTGTGACAAAATTCAGAAAACACAAACCAGCATGTTTTATCTGAACAACAAAATAAGCAACCCTTTTATTATATTTTTTTCAATGATTATCAGTAGTTTATTTACTGGTAAATAAAAATAACTAAATGAATAAATATGATTGTCACTTCCCACTTTCAGATTTCAATGTGGCCAACGAACAGCTTATACAAATGACAGCGGCATTCAATAAAAAATACTTACTTCCAAAGCTCGGCAACTAGTAAGTGCACTTGTTGAAAACTGCAATAATATTTTATGAGTTTTTTTCTTCATACAGAATAAAAAACAAAATTTTACATTTCAGGAAGCAAAAAGAAAGAAGTAAAAAACCATTTTTGGAAATTTTACTTAAAAAAATCAATATCAGTAATTTGCTCTGATAGATAATCAAGTACATATTAAATTCAGATCAATATTTTTATAAATAAAAATGACTAGAGACCTTTCTGTGCAACAACAAGCGATAATTGATTTAGAGCATTAGATTTCCAATATACAATATTTCAACTCAGAATGAAAAGCTTAAATATATAAAACAAGGAAGAAAATAAGATCATTTATATATTTAACGACAAGTAAAGTAAGGGGTGATTGATCGCTTCAAAACTGCAAACTATCATAAGGACAATCTTGAGAATTTGTAATAATTCAGGATATGAATGCTATATTTTATACATAGCGAGCTCCCAAACTTTTAAGCATTCAAATCCAATTTTTACAAACCGAATCTAAAAACTTACTCATAGCAATGAATTATTTTAAAGAGATAAAATTGTACACTCATTCCAAAATAGATTTTATGGGTACCAGAATAACTTTTGTGAAAAAATATTTATAATGATATTTAATGATTATCATGGCAATGAACTGTATTAAAATTAATGAGTGATCAACAGAAAGGGTCACAGTGAAAAAAGCTTACGAGCGATGGGATATCGTGCAAAAAAGGACAACTTTTTATATACATTATCCACACATTTAAAATACACTTGTATATTTTATTTCTTATCATTTGACACGAGTCGCTTTTTTGCATATTGCAATATTTTTTTGTGATTTAATGAAGAATTTATGACATAGTAGGTTTCATTACAATTTTCGTGCCACAGCAGGTTTATTTATTTATTTATTTTACAAATTCTGAATTTGATTTACCAAAAAATTACTCAATTCATAGTTTGGGAACCCAAGTAATATACCATTAGACAGATAAAAAGTTCTAAAATTACATATCAATTTTTGTTTTGATGCATCATTTCACACATTTGCTTATCCAAGAGATTTCTCACAATTTGTTAAAATATAAACATTTAACAGAAATTTAATTTTATCAGCAAGATATTTTTTTTTGATAATACATTTCCATTTTATGCTTCAAGAAATAAATATGAAACAGAATGTACATTAACAAGCATAAGAAATACCAATAAAAAAATATCAGTCTATGGAACAGAAAATATTAAGCTTAGTCATCCAGATATTCAATTAATTATCACTAAGATATCTGTTAATTAGCAAATCCTCCAAGCATAATTTTTAAACCATAACTTTCTTAACACAAACGGTCACTTTTTATGTTCTATGTAGCTTAAAAAGATCCGAGAAAAAAATAAGGATTTTCCAGAATTGTGAAAACAAAAAATCTAGATCACAATCACCCCTTTAAAAGTATATATAATAACTGCAATTTAAAATAAAAATAAGTTATTACATATACTTAAAAAAATGCGTTACGAGTTTGAGATCATCAGTTATCGCCATCAAAGAAAGAAAACTATTTTAGAAATTAATTTGAAACACATCTTTTATAATAAAATTATAAATTTTTAACAATGATTCTTAAAATACTGTAGAACAGAGATAAATTAGAAAAATGGCACACAAGAAATGGCAATTCACTACTCAATTTAAAGAAAAATATGTAAATGCCTTTTTGTTAAAGAACTTCATCATCTCTTCTTTCATTAAAATTCCAGCACTTTAAGTACATTTAGCACAAATTTTTAAGTACCATTTATAAATTTTTTAGTAAAAATGTTACTGTACATTAACACATTTTAATAAAATAGAAAATTTGCAGAATATCTGAAAATATGCTTATTTTCCAAATCCCAATTTACATATATTTCCTGATACCCCTAAAAGATATTTACACATAACAAGTTATAAAATCTTATTAAAACACAGTAAAGTTTTATTAAAAGTGCACCTTTGCATTTTCCCAGAATGATGTTCTGCTAATAATAAAAAATAAGCTCCAATATTAAAAAAGTACAAGAATTTTGATGTATAAATAAATAGATTTAAACAATTAGCAACAATTTTTTTCAATAACTTTTTTTAGTTTCAAGTTCATTGATTGCAAAAAAGACTCATTAGAATTTTTTAGAAATGACATTAATTTTTAAAATACACTTTCAAAAGGCAAGGGAAACAGGGGGGAAGGCTATACTTTAATAGAAGTATACCAATTTTAAACTATAAAGATTACATTCTCATATTTAGTAATCACTTTTTCTTTGCTATGTAGAAATAACAAAGATATTATTGCACTATTTATAACAAAAAACTCGTGCTGCGGAATACAAAGTAAATATTCATTAAAAAAAATCTTGGCAACATCTTGAATCAAAAACATCAAGTCAACACCAAATAGATCTCACAACAACTTTAACAAAATTCAAAAATATTTTTAAAAAAATTTTCAAATAAAGAAATATTTAAAATTCCATATATTTATTGCAAAACACTGCAATGTTCAAAAATTCACTCGTAAGGAAATTATAAATATATATTTTAAAAATTTGAATACAACATTATATAATTGTACGGATTCATGCAATCATTTTCAGGAAAAGTTTTCTTTTCATAATCAACAACAAACTTTTCAAATTTTATTGCTTTCATATTTAACTAAAAGAATAAAAAAACAGAAATAAATGGATAGAAACACAGAACAGAAAACAAAAATAAAAACTAACTGCCATCTCATACCAACTAAATTCAATATTACAGCTGTTTATCTGTAACATTATAAAAAAGTTCTAAAGATTTTTTCCCACTAAGTTACATTATTAACAATGCAATAAATTTTCTCTTCCAAGATGGGACAGAAATATTTAGATGCAAATCAGTAAAGTAACACAAATAACAAAGAAAACATTTATATCTAACATAAAAAGCAGTCAAATGTAAATTGCAAACAAGTATCTATATCTAAAAAAGAATAAAAAAAGAGGAATATATATAATTTATATTGAAAGCTTATTAAATGAGTGAAGCACTTTAAATTGGAAATAGATAAACCATAAACGTTTCATTTTTAAAAATAAAAAAAGCATCCATAAAATAAGATTCAAATAATATTTTTAAAGTGTACAATAGACTTCCACATGATATAACCAATTGAAAAAATTTACAATTGAAAGGGAAGAAATTATATACAAATCAATAATTTTAACTGAATCATGTTCAATTAATAAAAATATAATCATACCCCAAAAGTTGGTCCCATTAAATTAAACTATCAAAAGATTCACCACACTCAAATTAGGAACAAGGCCATACATAAATATTGTTTTACTAAAAAGTTTAAAAATGACTACATTATACTAATATTGCTTGACATGTTCAGTATAAAACTGATGAAAAAATAAATGCACAACTCAAAAATACAATACATGCGGTATTAAGGTAAAAGAAACCCTGTCAAAATTAAAAATTCACAAACAGTGGTTTGAGCAAACAGTTTTAATAAAAAATACTGGCTGGAGCAAGACTCTTTTAGCTTGGTCAACACAAAAACAATTTTAATATTGATATATGAAGAGACTAGGGATGATGCATTAGCTTATTCTTTTTTAGGCTTTGGGAGAGCAGATGGGACAACTTTGGATACAACTGTCTGAGTAGCAGAAACAACGCCAGTACCAACGGTATATGTTGTTGAGGCAGCCCACTTCACACTACCTACACCAAGCCCAACAGCACCAGATCCAATGTTATAGAGACGGGATGACATTCGCCAAATCAATCCTCCGTTCGATTCATCACTTTGGCTATCTAAAAAATAACAAAAAAAAAAAAAAAAAAAAAAAAAAAAAAAAAACTAAATCAAGAATAATACACATTTGCTAGTTTTAAATTACAAGACTAATGCAAAACAAATACACCACAATCATATGTATAAATACCAGTTTTAAAATCCATTATATATCTTACAAAAAGAAGAAGAAGGAAAAAAAAAAAAAACGATGCTAAAACAGCTGTTTAGTTAAATGGGATGTACAGCAACTATCGCAGTCACCTATGATAACCAATTCCATCTAATTAATAAATTATCTTCCATTAATTAAATTTTACTTGTAGTATTTTGACCTTTGATACAGAAAGAAAATTTTAAAAAGATTTCAAAATATACATTAAAAGGAAATTTTACTTTATTTTTTTTCCTGATATTGATCAAGTATTATTGATACTTAATAATTTTAAATACAAGGAGAGCACTTACATCTATTTATAATATGTAACTTGCATAAAAAGCAAGATATTTGATCAACATTAACATTACTATAATTTATTCTGTATCTTAAAAGAAGATAGAACAAACTCAAAATTTGCAAATAATATGACACATAGACTTGTATCTGCTAATAATTTTTTAAGACATCGGACCTTTTACAATATAACTTTCAAGTAGCAAGATGGATTTGAATATCCAATAAATACATTAAAAAATATTAATTTTTTTGTTCTTAAATTCTTGTTACAAGAGTTTAAGACCCTAGATATCAAAATAAACATTAATATTTATTTTTAAAACATACAATTTTATCTCTGAAACACAAGCAAAAATATCAACAATATTTAAAGCCTCATTTACTCATGTTAGCTACTACCCTATTAGATGGAGACATCTTAGGGATCAAATGATTATAAACAAATATGTTTCTAGAGTTCCTAGAGAGTAATTGGTAAAAGATAATTAAAAAGGCTCAATGAAAAGAGCCTTTTCATGGAACATTTTTTGCATTATTCTCAGTACCCATGTTATTTACAAAAGTCAATACAATAAATGCCTTATTGAGAGTCAAGGTTACCTTTGCTACAACAAATTAGAGTAGTCAAACTTATTGAATTAAATCATATTATATAGATAAGACTTAAGATTCCTGAATATTCATACTCTAAATGATTATTTTATTTTAAGATAAAATTGATTGAAATTCTTGTTATTAATATGGTATACAATATCTATTCTTTTAAATCTAAGTCTTTCCTAAATAATATACTACAGCTCAATACAAAAAGATGCAATTTCAATTTTTTTACGACTGAAATATTTTGCTTTTGGCAAAACTACTATAATCTTGCACATATGATCACTCATTATTATTATATATATTAATATAATGAGAACTATGGAATACATTAAAGCAGCCTAATGATACATACATACAATATTTTCCTATTTATACATTTGCAAAACATCATCCTTAAAGTAAAACTATTGATAAAATTAAATTATTTACTTTGGTCATTTTCCTTTTTATCATCTTCAGAAATACGATCTTCATGCTCTTCCGATACTTCACCCTATACAAAGAACAAATTATTTATTTCAACTAAAACAAAATCAATTATTTAATACTACAAATGCATGCATAAATTAAGAAACTTTTTTTTTCACAATAAACAGAAAAATATTTGCAAATATTATAATCTTATTATACATAAAGTATATTTTAAAATTTAAATTATTCAATTGGAATTTTAATGCCGATTGAGTTTTCTGGAATTATCTAAGTAGACGTAACATGAGCATAATAAATAAACTCACTCTCATTAAATAATTAACGAACGAAGAAATTAACAAAGCGACGAAAGAAAAATTAAAAGAAATACTTACTTTTTTAAAGCATGCTGATATTGGTTGCAAAACTTTCGCCATTGTTAAACAGAATTAATGTATTAAAAAACAACACTTCAAATGCCGCATACACGTTTAAAAAAATAATAAAATCGCTATTATTTTTTTTTAACTATAAGTATAAATGTAACAAGCACACAAATCTTCCAAACATCGATCGATAGGATTTGTTAACACTGTAGAATATTCCAAGATAATACGCTTTAAATATGATACGTGTAAACGTAAACAGTTAATCGTCACGAATTGCTGTCTTGTCTTGAATAAAAAATGTATCGCCAAGATCAATAAAGTATATAAATATTTTGAAATAAATTAGATCTCAGTTAAAATTTTAACTAAATAAAAAGAAATAAAAATAAGAGAGAATTTAATACGAAAGCATAATACGTTTGAAATAAATGGTAATGTATGATCTAAAAATTTTAAAAGCAATTGCACATAAAATTCCAAAAGTAAGCGTGATGCCAAAATAGCGAAACAAGACTCTTCTGGCAACCTTATGACACAACCAAACTCAGCTGTATCAGCTGGTTCAAACCTGCTAGCTTCCGAGATAAACAAAAAACGAGAAATCAAAACTAAGTACATTCGAACTCATTTTCTGTTTCATTATTTACAAAATCAAATAAAATTCAGATATATTTCTAAAAAATCTTTAATGTTAGTGTTTTAAAATTAAATAATGATAAAATATATCATTAATTCAAATAATTTGAAGAAACTGTGCAATAAGGAAACTCCACAAAAACTACATATTTTAATAATTCTTATTTTCTTCAAAAGATATTATATTTCATTTAAAATATTACATTTTTAGTTGTTCCCGCAATAAAAAAAATTCTAATCACAAATTTTTATCTTGTGTAGCAAGTTTTATGCAAATATTCATATAAATTTCTTTTGCACTGATCACTTTTTTGTAGATCTTTAATACAATCTACATTATATTTAAAGCATAATTAACATATGATAATTTATATTCTTCAGTTGCGTAGTATCTAGGTGTCATGGAATGTTGGATAAAATTGACAGACAGAGCCTCATCATATGAAAGATCGCAGAATGGAACAAACACTTTATTCAGAAATCCGTATTTTAAGCTAAATTCAGTATTTATATTTTTCGATGCAATAAATATTTCAAATCTTCATTATTGTAATTATTAATCCATTACAAAATATGTTCTTTTCGAGGTCAATTGAAACATGCTCGATTTTTATACAGAAATGAATCTGGCTGCTTTTTGTATCTATGCAATATTCCTGATAGCATGTTGACGTCATATAATTTCTCGCATTTAGCTGTTATGGGAATCGTCTGTTTTCAGGATTTGATATGAAAGAAAATTTTTTCAGAGTTGTGTTTGTTATTTTTTAAATGTGTATTTGAATGTGGTTGCTCAAAAATAGATAACGCTTAAAATGGACATCGACAGAGATTTAGATGCTGGCTTATTACAGCAATTTAGTTGTCTTGGAACTACGGATAGGGATGTCCTCATATCGCAGCTACAAAAACTTTTGGGAAATCAACTTAATCCTGCGGGATGTGCATTTTTCTTGGATATGAATAATTGGTATATTGATGTCGCTCCTTAAAAATTTAATTTACTTTGTGTTTTTTTAAGGACATTCCAAGTTTTCGCTCACTACATTGATGACATACTTGTTTACGAAATAAAGAAATCAACTGATAATTAACGTTATGTCCGTTATTAATTAAATTTGGGAAAGAAATCAGTATAATTCTTCAGAAATAATTATTTTCAACAGAAAATAAAATGGGTGACATTTTATAGAATTTAAAAAGAACATTTATAAATATTCAGTCTATTTTATAAGTAAAGCATTCAGAATGATTAAATATCATATTATATTTGAAGTATTTTATATTTCTAAAATTTTTCTTTAATATTCTAATTTCAATGTGGAATTATTTTAGAAAATTAATATCACATACTTAAAAATAATATTTTGATTTAAAATGTCTTTCTTGCTGACCTGATTTACTACTATGTTTTGACAAATTTGTATGCAGTTTTACTGGCTTGAAATAATACTTTATGTGTACAACTTTTTGAATAAGGTGTCTGATCTCTAATTGATAGTCTTCTATTATGCTTCAGTACATATTATTCATAATGTGGTTTTTATTTCTAATGCCAGAACATGAATTTAAAATATAAATTATAAAGTCTTTTGCCTAATGAATTTGCTTAATGAAAACTAATACGATTAAAAATTGGACTGTTTTATTAATTTTTTTTCTTTTTTTGTATGAAGATGCCTATTGTAAATAATTTATACCATGAAAAGGCATTCAGTAAATTTCTTATCTGATATTGTTGGATCTATGTACATTCAGTATTTTTGTTAAGATTTTTTGTGTGTCTTTTGGGCAATTGTAAAAGAATGGATTAAATTGTATGACATTTTATTCATATGACTAAAATAAATGCATATGATGCCTTACATTCTTTTTTAAAAATCCTATAATATAAGCTATTCCATAAATGATGTTTTTATGGAATATTTATGTATATTTTGTTTTTATTATTATTATACATTTTGTGTACATTACATGACCATGAAAGGATTCTTTTAAATAAATTTTAAGTCGCAGAATATTTGACTATTATTTTCTAAAATATTTTGAATGATATAATTTTATCTTAAAAGATCAAGTTGACAATTCATATTTGTGCTATTTGATATCTTAATACCTTGATAATTCAACCTGAATTTTTGAGTAAAATTTAATATTACTCAAAAATAAAGAGTAAAATTTAATATTTTCTTATAAAATACTAAATTTTAAAAACTAATTGCTTTATTATTATTTTTTTACTAGGAATCTTTTCTGTTTCTGGTATACTTTTATTCTGTGTGCAGTTATTTAAGCTGAAATTTTGACAATAACAATAAAAAAGCGTGTAATTCTTAATACTTCAGTGTTTTTTTCATTCTCCCTTTACAAAAATTGGTTCTTTTCATTAATTTGAATAATTGGAAATTTATCACTCTAAAATGCATTATTAGCTTATTATGTACTTATTGATTATTAATTAAATTTTGTTTCTTACAAAATACATAGTTAAATCCTAATTTTAGGTGAAAAATTTTGATGCTTATTTTAATGGGATAATCGAAAATTTTTATTTTTTAAAGATTATATAATATTCTATAACTGCTTGTAAGCTTTAATAATAATAAAAAAAATTAGCTTGTAAGCTTTAATAATAATAATAAAAAATTAGCTCTGTTTGATTTTCTTCAGTTTTTGAAGGAAGACTAAAGTAAAATCATTGTGATATTGTAAAATCAATTTCGGATAATAAATTTATAAGGAAAATTTCCTGGTTAAAATTTGTATTTAAGTTATAAGTCAATGGTTATACAAATAATAAATATTTAAACTGTATATTTTTTAATTGTATTAGAATATTATATCGTATATAATTTAATAATAAGAATAAACCTTTTTTGGCATTTCATAACTTTCCAGCTTCAAATCTTATATAGATTTTATTGACATGATAACAGAGTTTCAACTTTAGGATTGAAAAATTACCAGTTAGCGATCAAATACCATCTTTATTCTATCTTATAAGTGGGCATGGTTCATGTTTAATTTGTCGGTATTTAATGTTCTCTGGCTGCTTTGTTGTAGAAATTTTAAAAAAGGGAAAGATGCTATTATTCTGAAAATCTGACCGTATTTAAAAATTAGGTGTTTTGTTTCAAAGTAACTGTATTAGAGTATCCAAATGGTTTTAATCTAATTTATCAGTCCAGTAACTAAAATATTGAGTCAGTTTTACTATCTAATTCAGATTTTTTTTATCTTACTTTTCAGGAATTTGCAAGCTGCAGTATGTTCATACTTTGATTTTGATTCCCCTAAAGACAAGTTACCAAAAATGGCTTTTGTTAGAGATGTAACTATAGGTGAAGGTGAAGCTGTACCACCAAATATGAAGTTTATAAAAACATGGAAAATACAAAATCCCAGTAATTATATAAACTTTTCCCTTCTACAATGTGTTTTTAATATCTATTGTTTCTGCTTTTATATTAATAAATTTAAAACGAAAGAGCAAAAAAAAAATGTTTTTTAAAAAAATTTGAAATCTATTAGAATTTATTTTTTAAAAAAATTAGGATGTTTCTTTATTACAAAAGCTCTTAATTTCCGGTGACAGTTATTAAGTGTTATTATGGCTGTGAAATATCAAATTATTTTTAATTCAGTGTTTATTAACTTATATACCTAGTTTAGTAATTTCTCGGCACTTTTTACTTTTTTGGTTTGAAATAGGTCTGCTTGGCTTGTTTTATGTACTTTTTTTTGATGTTACAGCATTAAAGGGCAACAATTTGAATGCTATCAAATTTTTGTTCAGATATGGTATAAAACAGCTACATTTAACCCATCATAAAATATGTATTAATGTTTCTTATTTATTTTACTTTTGATATTTTTGTAATGTAGTCAACATCTTTTCATAATTTTAAAACAATACATCTTTAATTATTTTTTTAAAAAATCTTTTTGATATCAGAAATTGAAAAAAAAAAAAAAAATGGTACTTTTTTGTTAGCCAGGTGGCAGTGAAAAATCTGTAATTATTCATTATTTGGCAATATTTCGCTTTAAGAAATTTCTTAGCAATTTCAAAAATTTCTACAATATTTGGTGATTTTTCATTGCTGCCTGGTTAATGGAAAAGTACCGGAATTCCTTATAATTTCGCTTAACAAGTTCCACTTTTAGGGTTTGTAGAAAACAAAACCATATTCCTTTTTTAATATTTTTTGTGTCCAAAAAATTGTAATTCTGATATTTCCCAAAAAAACATTGAGATTTGGTGACTACTTATGTTTTAATGTTAAGTTTCATTATTTTTTTAGACTTTTAATATGCCAAGTGTTATAGTAGTGTTTAATTCTTAACTTCCCCCTCAGTAATGTAAGTTTTTTTTTAATTAAATGTTCTATCTTTGTATACATTCTAAAGCATATTTCATTAGTATGGTTTTTAAATATTTCTAAACATGAACTATTTTGGAGCTAAGAAAAGCAAAGTCTTGCTCAACTACTTTAAGAGTTAATCACATCACATCTACTCTGAAATTTAAATTGTTGTCTAAAAAATTTCTAATTCATGTAAGACACACACACATACAAAATATTAGTGTTTTACTAATTGCAAACTCAAACGTTCTCCCCTCCTTATTTAAGTGCTATAAAGTGTTTCTGTCCAATTTTTGTATGAGTATGCAATTTGATTACTGCAATGTAAATCCAAATATGTTATCTGGCATTCATGGTTTGCTTTTTAATCTTTGCTCTCATCATAATAGATATTATAACAGATAAGTATTGATAAACCCAAAAGCAAAAATATTAGACTGTTACAGATTTTATTAATCTGTGGTATTGTCTGGGATTTGTGATTATAACATTTTAATTTATACTTATTTCCTATTAAAATTTCTTAAAATATTTCATTTTAAGTATTGTTTTCAAAATACATAAATTTTTTGGCAAATTGCATAAAGTTTATCATAGCAAAATATGTAAGGTTTACATAGCAAAATACATAAGGATTTTGAACTCATTCTGTTATAGTACTAATATAAAATTTTGATATAAGAATTCCAATTGGTATTATAAATTGTATATTAGCATTGTTAAACTCAAGGAAAAATTCTAACATTTATTTTACATATTTTTAGGTGATGAAAGGTGGCCTCCTGGATGCTGTTTACGATTTACTGCAGGTGATCAATTAGGCCATGTAGAACGTGTTATTGTAGAAGCATTAGAACCTTATGAAATGACAGATGTGTCAGTAGAAATGATTAGTCCTGAAGCTCCAGGTATTTATCAAGGCCAGTGGAGAATGAGTACCGCTACTGGACAGTTTTTTGGTGGTAAATATATCATTTTCTTGTAATTTTTCACTTTCCCATTTACTTATATTACTAGCTCTTACCCGTGACTTCGTACACGTTGAAATTTTGATGTGTATACGTGAGAATGGAATTTCTTATTGATGAAATCAATTTTTCAGAAATATGATTTGCTTTATGTTGTTTTCGAAATGTTTTTTGTGTATATTATCTGTTGCTAGATTTATAATCTAATAAGTAAGCTCTCTAATCTACAGATTCTATAAATGTTATGATTTTTTTTATTTGCTTGTTTAAAAATTAACATTTTTATCCCACTCTTCTGTTGCATGAGTGTGGTATGGAATGCACACGATGTAGGAAGGGGATAAGGTTTGCAAAATGTAAAATTAATAAATATTGTATTTTGATATCTCTTTATTATAATAATTTATGTTTTTAGACATGCCAAACAAAAACCAATTTTGAAATCTTCATTAATGCACCCACATCTCGAAAACTTCTTTCCTTTCAGTCATTTCCATTGACTGCAATTTGTTACTATATTTGTCTTTCTGGGTGCTTTTTCTTCAATAATTGTTGAATTTTTATGCGTAAAAAATTTATAAAATTAGTAATCCTTTTTTTAGAGCAACAAAACTATTATTAGTTAATTTTCAAAACTTCTTTTTTATCTTACTTAATATTTATTATATTACTTATTTTTTTATTATATTTGCATTAGAATCTCCCTTAGCTGAAATTAAATGGTAAACATACCTTTAATTAGAATTTTTTAAAATGTGAAACGATACAAAATTATTTACAATATGAATTCATACTTTATGTGGTAATTATTAACAAAAACAATACGTAATGAAATGTGTTTAGGAAAATGTTATTCATAAATACATTTTTGAAGAGGTAGAATTTTATATTCTATTTATTTTATTATATATTTGTAATAAAATGTATAATAAAACACGATTGTATCATTATATTATATTTTATATATTTATTTTGTTTTGGATAATGGGAATTCTATTTTTTTTATCGTTGAATATTACTGGTTTATATTATTTAAAAATATATATAACTTATGTCGCAGAGTAATGTATCCTAATGTTTGTATTTAAAAAATTTTAAATCTTGTAACATCCCACAAATAATTTTTATAAACCAATACATTAAGAAAAATTAAAAAGTAAAAAAAAAAAAAAACATCATTGAAATAAATCTGAATTTCTATTTACTTTTCAAGTATAAGAATGAAGTTTTCTGTTACTAAGCGCCAACCGGTTCATTTCAAATGCAACTATTAGAATCAATCAAGACACTGCAGCTAATAAAGTAACTAGAAATAGATTCTAATATTTTATTAAATCATGCATGCACCTTTCCCAATGCTCTCAGCTCTCCTCTGTTACATGCATGGATATTTCTAAGCAGTTATATTTTTCCTAAGCTAATTTTAAATAATATCTGTAAAATTTTCATTACTGTTTGTGTTATCCTTTAATAGTTTTTTTTTTTGTTCTAAAATAAAAGGTTGACTTAAAGTTTACTTGGATGTTTAGTGAATAAAAATAAGTAAATAAATATTTAGACCATACTATGATACAATCTTGTATAAATTATTAAATTAGCAGAAAGGTTTAAGTTAAAATTCGAAATCGAAAGGGGGGGAAATATAATGAATGGCCTGAAGATTTTTTCAAGGGTGACCCTCAGGCAGGGATTCAAACCAGGGATTTTTTTCTGTGATAGCTCTGACATAGTCAAAATATTGATCTCGCATGACCCGAAAATCCCAGGAAAATAAGAGTTTAGAGTTTAATTTGTATCACAGAAATAAAAGAACAATTTTTAAGTAAATAGATTACAGAAAAAGTTTAAATCAATCAAAACAAAACCAAAACTCACAAAACAAAGCAAAATAATTTTATAAAAGCTTTTTTAAATCGAAATAAAATTAAAGAGAAATGGAAAAATTCAGAAAAAATAAGGTCTTAGAGATAACCAGTAGCATAGAAATACAAAAACTTTAAAATAAATAGAAACGCAAAATGTTTAAATCAAACAAAACAGCAAAGACACAAAACAAAATATATCCATATTAAAAGCACACAAAAACAAGCAAAATAATTTTACTGGAATGTTTTTAGAATCTAAATAGAATTAAAGAAAAATTCTCAAACCAAATCAAATCAGTCATTAGAAAAAATCCAAATACATAGGACTCCAAAAGGTGTGAAGTTTGTCAAAACCCATCAAGATAAGTTATGATGTAAATGCCAAATGTTACAAATTGCTCATTAATAAATTAACATAATTAATCAATTGGGACTTCTGTATAACATGGGATGGAAACTTGTAACAAGGCAGCTTCATATCTTGAAAATGTATTTTTAAAAATTCAGTTTAATCATTTGTTCCAGAATATTATGTATGCCTTTTTTTCCTTTTTTATTTCAGTAGTAGAATTTAAAAGGATTTTTTTGCTAACTTTATTAATTTGTTGTTTGTTTAATTCTAATTTTCTGTTAATAAAATACAAATGTTATAAACTTGCCTTCTTTGCAACCATTTGGGGCAACTGGTTTATTAATTATTCCTATTCAACAATATCAAAATTTAGTATTTGCATGTTATTTAAATTGAAGTCATTATTTATCAAATCTAGGCAATATTTTTTATCAACCTTTATTAATTGTTCATTTTCTTTTAATAATTTACTGTCCTGTGAAAAGTATTAAAGCTACCCAAAGAAATATTTTTCTGTTGAATTATTTGAGCATAATAAAATATCACTTTTGAAAGGTAAAGATAATGCTAAGGATTCAATATTAGTTACTATTATAAAGGAAGTAAAATGTCTGATATTGTAAATTCTTAAATTCTTTTCAGAAAAAAATAAAAAAATGAGGTTCTCAAATGCAACTAGTATCAAATAGCAAAGAACCTCTTCAGCTATATCAATTTAAACTTCTAAGTTTGTTAGTAATGGTATTAAATCTGAAGTTTTAACAAATTTGTAAAGGTTTGCATTATTGAAACAATTGAAAATGCATTTTAATTTAAAATAAATGGGATGTTAAAATAAAAAACAGGGCTGCACTGAAATAGCAATTGGTACTTAGTACTGAATTATAATTGTAACTTAAATTGGCATTTTAGAGTATTTAAAATATAATTACATGTCATAAAAACATGTATTTGGATCACTATTAAGATCTGCATTTTTAATTTATTCCTACTTGTTCCCTATTAAAAAATTGAATTATTAGGAAGTAATAAACAAATATTTTAATCCTATATACCTTAGAAATGCAAGCATACTTGAGAAAAATTATAAAATTACTTTATAATATTTTATGTAGTGTATTAATGATTCATCATTTCTTTCTTTTCGAAGCAACTTAATGAATTACAATATTAGAATTATTCAAATGTTTAATGTATTAATACAGTAACTTTCTTCATAACCATTCTTTGTAAATGTATTGTTGACTATGTACTATTTTATTAATTATATGAAAATGATTTATCCAAAAAATTTTGTTGTGCTATTTTAACAGGATATATATGCATTATTAACCTATGAATTTTATTTTTTAATATTTAAAAAATAAGCTTCTATGTTTTTTTGTGACATTCTTGCAAATAAATTTAGTTTCTGAGGTACTTGTACTTTGTATTTGCAAATATGATATACCTTGTTAATTTTTATATTCTTTTTTGGCATTACGTATTACCATATTTTTATTTATGCTAATTTATATTTTATGTGTAATAGTTATAAATGGAACTACATTATATATCTAAATTATCTCTTTTTAGTCAGACTTAAAATAATTACATTTTAAAAGGACTCTAAAGTTACTTATATGTTTTTTATTATTTAAATTAGAAAGCTAAGATTATTCAATATGTAATAGCTCCATTCAGTTTTATTCTGAATTCACATGGAATATGTTTAGTGTAAATTTTATTTTGGAAATTATATTTGTACCATTAAAATATCAGATATTATTTAGCCAGCATTTGTTATAATTTAAGAGTACGATGGACGATAAAGATGTGAAAAATCTATGAAATCTGCAAGAATGTAAAAAATCTATTTGAACTTTTGTGTATATTTAGATTGTAAGTATTGTAAAAAAAATTATTTTGATACCTTAATTCTTAACTCGTTTGCTGAATATCAGCATTTTTTTATTGTCATTAAGATGCCATGCCCACTTGTTTTCATTTAGATAGCTGCAGTATAAAACAGTTTTGTTTCCACCAAGTGCTGTTAGGGGGCCTTATTCTTAATTTTGATTTTGTGCTGCTATTTTTGCTTTGGCAGATGTTAAAAGCTTCTACTTTTTATTTTATCTTGTTTGTTTTGGTTTATTTACTCGTCCTCATAGATTTGGTTTTCTAATTGCTTGTTTCTGTTTCTTTGCAAAAACAATTCTTTTCAGAGTTAAAAATAAAAATTTGCTCTTTTTTTCTCTCTCTCTGAATTTTGTTTAAAAAAGGATTTTAACAGTTTTCAGTACCAAATATCTAAAGGTCGTCCAAATAAAAGCAGATAATCTGAAAATGCAAAGAAATGGTTTGATTCAGTACCAAGCAGATCTAATGCCATTTTGGAAGCTTCTACCAAATGCAATGGACCTGAAATTGTGAATTAACCATCTAATATTTTGCATAATTGTTACATTGTTCTGTGCAATCACTTAAATAATCTTTATTGAAGAATATTCCTTGTCTTGAATGTCAGGAAAAATTTCTTCAAATCCTTCAAGCAAGTTCCTTTTTTTTTAAAATCAAAAATGTGTCAATCCTGTTCTAAATATGGTAAAGAATTTGGTTATGCATTTACCAGTGAAAGAGAACCTACAGAAAAAACTTTCAAACTGAACAACAAAGTTGTGCAGGCCTTCTTGTCTTGTTGAAGAAAATATATCAACTTCAAACATTTGATTGCTGCATTGTTGTAGCTCAGAACCCCCCCCCCCCCCCCTTGCTCTCTATATAAAATAAATTGTATTCTCCAATAATATATCATATTGTCATCTTATAAAAACAATGAAATGAAAAGGGGAAAAAAATGAAAAAAAAAAAAAAAAAACAAAAAAACAAGCACATGTCAAATTAGAAGAAAAACATGAGGGTATAACATATTCAGCAGGTGTATTTTGATTTGCTTCAAATATTGTATTATATTTATCTATGGCTGCATGTATAGTTTAAAAATGTTTTATGAATATTAATTAATCTGTGGCTAATGAAATGTTATTAAACAAGTCTAATTTTTATTTAATTTTTTTCCCATGGAAAAAAAAGGAGTTGGATTTGCTTTCCTTTATATGCTTCATGAATTCTTACAAAAATATTATAAATCTATAGATGTATATATTTCTTAAAATAAACAATTCTTTTAATAAACATGAATATTCTACAAACTTAAGTTGTTTTTATTAGGTTTTTGATCTGTAGGAATAATTTAAATGTATTTTTATCTTTTTCTCAAAGTGAATTTTATGATGCTGTTCAAACTTACAAATACTCCATGCACATTCTGTTTTTAATTATAACTCTGAAACTTTTAGCATCTGCTGTATGAACATATAATAATATAATTTTGCATTTATAAATGAATTACGTGTCATCTTAATATATATAAATTACGTGTCACGTTGTTTGTCCGCATTTGTCCTAAACTACTAAACCAATTTTAAAATAATTTACACACCACTTGCAGTTTGATCCAACTTAAAAGATAGGATAGTTTATTTTTCGGAATACCAATTAGTTCGGGAGAAATTAATTAAAACCCCTTAATTTCTGTTAAATTTAAACCTGTAATGCTACTTTCCGAGTGAAACACGGCCTTTCGGAGAAGCGATAGCTTATGCGTCCCGTT
The DNA here is from genome assembly GCA_026289955.1 of Argiope argentata. Lineage (NCBI taxonomy): Eukaryota > Metazoa > Arthropoda > Arachnida > Araneae > Araneidae > Argiope > Argiope argentata. Next base: position 97,550 of record JAOUZG010022949.1, read on the forward strand.
TCGTCCCGTAAAACAGCGTTTTTTAAATTGCAATCGTTACACGCGTCCGTTCAACTTATGCTCAATATTGCATTGGAATCGGATGGGCTTTCTATCGTAGAATACGGAGGTATAATTTTTTTTACGAAACATCGACGCAAAAATTAAATATCGATTTTTTTTAAAAAAAGGTCAATTTTGACGGGTCTATTTCTTGAACGGCCCTGTAAAATAGACGCTTTGCTGGAAAAATGCAGAAAATGTTTCCTGAAAGACAATACAATGTTGTATTCTGCAATACAATTTAAAAAATCGAATTTTTAAAACTGAATTTTTGGCGAATTTTTTAACGAAGAGACAAAATTTCGCTTTAATATTTAATCACACCGAAACTTTTCAAGATAACTTAATCAAATTTTTTTTGCATAAAATTCGATAAATTTTTCAAAATCATGTGAAAGATTGTAAAAATCTGATCGAAAATTGCGCATTAAAAATATTTTTGTCATTTATTGTGTTTTCCTCTTCAACATTACAAATCTAATCCATTGATAAATTAAAATGAGACTAAATTTTTTTGTTTAATTTGGCATTGCTTTGGCACACCCTGGTCAATTTTGAAAACAATCCTTCAAAAATTACGCGTCTTATGAATTCATTCCAGGTTTTCCACCTCACATACTTCACCTGAAAGTTGGGTCACCAGTAATGCTACTACAAAACCTTTGCCCACCAAAGTTATGCAATGGCACCAGACTACGAGTGACTAGACTTAATGAGTATGTAATCGAAGCTACAATAATTACTGGATGTGCTCAAGGAGTGTTGGTTTTAATACCCTGCAATCCACTAATTCCGTCGGACTATCCTTTTGAATTTAGAAGAGTGCAGTTTCCTGTAAAAGTTTGCTTTGCAATAACCGTTAATAAGTCACAAGGACAGAAATTAAAAGTAGCAGGGATCGATATAAGAGGAGACTATTTTTCACTCGGCCAATTTTATGTAGCTTTCTCCAGAGTCAGTTCATCTAGCAGTTTAATAATTTTAGCACCAGAAAAAAACCCCCGAAAATGCTGTAAGCAAAGAAGTTCTTGCTTAAACATAGGTATAACAATAAAATGTGGATGGCTTGCGTTTATAAAGAAAATCAATACTTTAAAAGGACCGTTAAAGATCGGTTAAGGACAAGGGTATATATATGAGGAGTCCAGGGGACCAGGGACCCTTCCAAAATTAGAAAAAATTATAGGTAATAAGTAATTATTATAGGGGATTTTCGTAACTAAGTGCACGGAGCACTATTATCCTCCTCTAATTCCATTACCCGAGCAATGCCGGGTGCAGGAATGCTAGTATTTTTTAAATAAAGATCTCAAGTAATATTACTGTATTGATTTTTTAAAAAATTTTCAAAAAAAGTCAATAATATCAAGTTTTAAAGGGAAAATCATTGAATTAATTTAAGCATGCAAAATATTTTGTGGAATTACAAAATGTATCTGAAAGAATTGAAATAGTTCATTTGTGTTCTATTTTTATGCTCTTGGAATACTTTGAAATTTTACAGTATTTTCATTTTTTTTTTCATATTTTTACTTAAAAAAATCAAAAAGTTATCAATGAATGTTAATGAATTTTTTTTTTTTTTGCTGCATTAGATTGAAAAAATATAATTAACATGAAAATTTCAAAACAATACCTCAAAAATTTAGAAATTTGGTTTCAATGTCCATTTTACCCTTAAGATTTAAATGCTGTAGAATATATTTTTCTAATCATAATGTACTTTATATTCTTCTATATATTTCCTATATAAATTTATGACATCAATTTTCTCTGTAAGGGGTGATAATAAGGTGATATCAAATGCACACACATGAATAAGAATGGGGGAAAAATGTTTTGAAAGTAATATTTATGAATGAAAACACTAGGATTTGTCTTTGGTAAAGGTTTTATTTTTCAAAACTTTCGAAATTAATGAAAAAAATCTTAGAAATCTTTGTTGCTCATGAACACACATTCCATTCTTGAAAACAAAATTTATTTTCTTTTTCTTAGTATATGTCAATGTGATTCTATTTTATTAAGTTTAATGTCATCATTGATTTTTCTTGTAAGATATCTTTAAATGAGAGATTTTATGAGTAAATGAGAGATTTTATTCAAGTATTTAATAAAATGGGAATGAGAGATTTTAAAATGTATGAGAGATTTTAAATTGATGAGAGATATAAATTAGAGATATTATTCAAGTATTTTTTTTTTATCTTTAATATTTAAAAACTATTTTCAGAGTAAGTAATCTCTTTTCAGTCTGATCTAATTATTTAGTCATTATTTGCATGTATTCTATTATTTGTTGTTATTGAAAAATTTGTTTTGTTTTTCATTAAGATTGTCATAATAAAAAAACTGCAGAAATGATTATGAAATACAACATTTTTTAACATTAACATGTTCTGGCTGTAAACATTAAATTTATATAAATAAAATCAAAATGCATTTTTTTTTGTTCCATATAACTGTTTAAAGTACCGAATAAATGTTTTTCGCTATGTATTTAAATACTACCTATTTGCTATAGAAATTTTTAATTAGATTTTATGACAATTTTCTTAAGTCATTTCCATTATGCCTATTGATATCATGCAAGAAATAGTATGACTGTGTTCACATTTTTTTCTCTCTTTTTTGAGTTGAATACAAGATATAAAATGTAAATAAGGAAGTTATCTGGAAATATTTCTTTTACTTTTGCATATTGAAAAATGTCTATTTAACTTGGCTCGTAATTTTTTTCAGATTTCTTATTATAACTGATATTTGATTTTTTTTTTCCAGAGGTGATATGGGTGATTGTCACTGTAGCAGAAGGTGGTTTGCTAAGCTTAACTCAACAAATGGATGCTTTTCATCAGTTAGGATCTCCCCCTAAAACCTCTCATGTAGTTGTAAATCCTTTTGGTCCATCGAATACTAAATTTGGTATGTTAATAGCATATTGCAAATCACAATGATTAATCATGTACTGATTAAACAGATTATTCATTCTAAATTAATTTCATTGTTATTTAACCCTTTACATACAAAATTATTGTATAATTTTTGTCCAGAATAAACCCAGGAAGAAGGGTAAAAAAACTTCTTTCATTTAATTAAAATATAATTTAATTAATAATTAAAGATTCTTAGTTTGGTTTTTATTTGATATCTAATGCCACTTATTAGAAATATTTTCAAGTTCAAATACTGTTAATACATAAAGGCTTAATACTTGTCTTTTAATTGGGTTAACTTTATACAAGGGTGGTTAATGGGTTAACTTTATATAAGGAATTTCTTTTTAAATATGTTTTTAGAGTTTAAGTTTTCAAAGTATAGTCAAGCATATTTATTCCAAAGATTAAAATCAAAACATGTTTAAAAATGTTTTTTCCTTATGATATATACAACATAAAATATTATAGATTTCTTTTTTAATGCATATTTCTATTTTTTTCTAAAGCTAAATCATTAAAATTTCCTTCAACTTTATAAAAATTACTAAACTTTTAAATACTTTTAAAATACACTAGCTTAATACACTTTTGAAACCTGAAAATAATAGTAATATTATTTATTAATTATACTTATATTTTTTATCATTATTATATGAGAAAATTTTTGATATAAGTACATTATTACTTTATATCTTTCTTTATCTAAAGGACTTAATTAACTATTTTGGAATATAAAGTTTTAAGATTTACATTGGATTTTATTGAAGAATTGTGGAAATTGAATAAAAGCATGAAAAAACAAGTACCATTATTCTTTTAGGAAAATATATTAAATGTAACTGTCACAAATTATGTTATTTAAATCAATGCTTAGCATGCAGATACATTTCATTATAAACATGTGTAGCAACCATCTGGGCACAAATCTACTAAGTACATACTTTTACATGACCTATGCTTTAGGGATTAAGATTTTTTAAAAAAATCCAATGTGTTAATTTAATTATATTTTTTGTTTGTAATTCCCCTTTTTTTGTCTATTTTTCTTTAATTTCTGGATAAAGTGAGGAAATTACTTTCTCTCTATTTCAATGATATTTTTTCAGAAAATGCAATCTACAGTACTTTTTTTTAAAGATAATTTTAAATATTTTATAAAAGCACTCTTTATAATTTGTTTCTATAAATAGATTGTTTATGCCATAACATTACAAATTTGATGAGATTATTTCATTTAAATATAAATTTCTTAAGTATACAAAATCAATTTCTTATTGTGGCTTTTAGATTTGCCTAATTTCATAATTAGGGTACTGGATAGTATTTATATTAAGCCTTTTAACTTTTCTGTCTTGCATTTTTTTAAAGATTTATTACGGCATTTTGAAAGAAGCTTTCAGATGTTTGAAGGGTTTTGATAGAATTAATTATACTGTAGTACTCAAGTTTGGTACCAACTTTTTTTTCTTTTAGGTCCCCCCCCTCCCGATAATATTTTAATTTTAAATCTCCGTGAGTGTATGGCTTTGAGCTGCACTAAAATAAAATATTCCACTTTTATTGAATAATATAAAATATACATTTTATAATCTCAAATTTCATAATGAATTAAATTGCCTTATTTAAATTTTTGAGAATTTCGAAAGTCTAATTATCAGTTAAGATTATCTATTTTGGCATTAAAAAAATTAAATAACCTTGACTAAATTTTCGCTGAATGATGTTTAATTTATATAGCTTAACACCTTTACATGGGTATTTCATTACACTGTTCATTTATATTCACATTTCATTTACATAAAAAGCTTTTCAATATTTCAAAATTATTGTTTCATAATTTAAGATGATTTTTCCCCCTCCAGTTTAATAAATGTGTTAATTGGATTAATACTTCTTAAAGGCATTGAATGAAATTTTATTCATAAAAGAGAATTCATTAAAATCATGTAAATTTATTATAAAATATAACATTGTTATTTTTTAGTGTTTGTACTTATTATTATTATTTGCAGAAGGGCCTGGTACCATGGAAACATCACTTGATTCCCAAACACCTCATATATCCACAATTGGAGAAAATTCATATTGTCATGAAAATAGTATATCTACTGTCATAGAAAACCATCAGGTATATCTTTTTGTGCTTTTAAGATTTTGATTTAACCATATATATATATATATATATATATATATATATATATATATATATATAATAGGAAGTTATTTTATTGTATAATTATTTCCTTGAAAACTTGCAAACATTATCGAATGTTCATGTGATTATCAGATTACATCAAATTCCATAAACATAATTCCTAATAAAAATTATTCAATTTTTCACAATCAGTTTACATTTTATTCAGAGTTTTTCTTTTAAAATATTTGGAGTATTTTGTACTAACTTTTTTCAGGTTTTCACAATCAGAGTTTTGTACATTTTTCATTAAAATTTTTTTTAATTTAAAAGGCATATGTCTTAGAGATAATTAATAGCTTATCAAATTTGTAAACAAAATCTAATTTTAGAAAAGAGTTTCACTTATGTTTGAAAAAAACGCTTCTTGAAAATAAATAGTAGTTTTGAAGTAACTACATCAAATACCAGATATCAACCATTTATTTTACTATATAATTTTAAAAAAGCATTTTTTAAAATGTTTTATGGTCATGATTCTAAAAAAGGATTTTTATATTTCTATGTCACAAGAATATAAATGACTGAAAATTTTGATACATCATTTTTTTATATGAAATAATCCAATAGGAAATTTGATTTCATTTAAGAAAAATAGCCGATTTAGTGAAATAAAGGGGGAGGAGGTGGGAATTATACTGAAAGCTTTGCTTCCTTGCCCCACCTTCATTTTCAAAATAAATTGTGCTGAACCTTATTGGTAATAAAATAGCTTTAGCATTTAAAAATTTGTCAAATTATTTTTTTAAACTTAAAATTAATGTTCCAATATAAGGTGTGTGTTTTTTGTTGTTATGGGAAGGTGCTTAATATTTGTATCCCCCCTTTTTTTCAGGAGCATCTAATCAAACCAGATATTTAATCTAAAGTTTTAAAAAATTAAAGCTTCATAATTTAATTTTTTTCTTAACTTTCTATATAAAGATAAATAAATAATAATAATGGTAAAGACTATTCAGTGTTGCAACTGATTATAAATAGTTTATTTTTTTAGAGTGATTACATCACTGTCGATTTTAAATTATAGACATTTAGAAACAAAGAAATCTTATAAATTCTTCATCCATTGATTCCAATCTTTAAACAAATATTTAAACAGCTTTTTGTAATGTTTTTTACAGGATCTTCAACAACAGTTCCTCATCTCGCCAAACGCTACTACACATAATTTTGTAAATACTGACTCATCCAACGAAGAAATGATTTCTTAAGTTGTTATGTGCTTAAAGATTCATGTTTTGCATTGCCCCTTCATTAAATCAAATACAAATATTGGTTGAAAGTTAACAATTTTATCCTTTTTTTTGGAAAGAATTTTATTCCTTTCATTCTATTGAATCACAGTAATAATGTTAAGTGTTTTCAGTCCTTGAATGTTTCAATTATTTTTGGAGTAATGAAACTGATTAAATATGTAATGTCTGTACAATGTTTATATGCCAAAATAAAATGCTGTATGCAAATTTGTAATTTGATGAAATTTATTATAGGTCTAAGTAGTAACAACTAATTATTTTAATTTAGGAAATATTTTTTTGATATTGTTTAATTTTGCTATAAATTTTTTCATAAATAACTAAAGCATATAAATACATTTTTGAAAACATATAAATTGCAAAATCTTTTATCTATATGACTTTATCTTTGAAACTATGTCTCATGCTAAAATTTTATTGTGTACTAAATATTTCAACTGTTCATAGAAAAAAAAATTATTGTAATAATTCATATTGAGATCTGACCATAATTTATGGACAAAGAATCTTTCTCAGATTAGAATGTTAGATTGCTTTGTTCTTTCTTTTTTCCCCCTTACTTAAGTGTAAAATTCATGTTCTCAATATTATAGCATTTGATATTCTTTGAAATTGTGTGCAGACATTAATATTTTTCAGAGTGAAATAATATTTAAATTTATCTTTTGATTTGATTGAAATAATACTCATGTATCATTGTGACTGTGATCAAAAATAATTGATTATGACTAAGAAATTGAGATTTCTCCAGCTACTCTGAATTTTTAAAAAACAGATTAATGAAAATGTTTTTTCTAAAACTAGTATGAATAATATGATTATTTGATATTGTTCATACTACAAGTTATTTGTCATGGTTCCCATTAGGCCTTAAAGTTATGGAAGCTCTATTTTTCAGTTATAAACCTTTTAAGACTTAGAAAATTACTTTTCAGATTATATATTCTTAGACAATTTGATAAAAATTATCTTTCAATGGAAATCAATCCTTCTATTTGGGGGGGGGGGGCACTGGAAGGAATTAGGCAATGGCTGTTCTCTCTCTCTCTTTTTTTTTTAAATAAAATCACTGCATTTTAATTTGCCTAATTTTTGATTATAACTTTTCCCTCTTTGAAATAATCGAATATTTTGAGTCCATTAATTTTATCTACTTGCACTTCTGCTGTATTATCCCATATTAAAATGATCAAACATTAAATTGTTTTATTTACAGCATTATTTAAAAAAAATATGTCTGTAGATTTTGACTCTTTTACATGTTCTTGTTTTGAAAACATCACATGATTTTTCTTTTATTATGGGATGCTCATGGTTGTGAGAGAACACTTTGCACCCTAAATGCATCAGTGTCTAACCAACTTATGCTCCATTAATTTTTTCTTATCCATTTTGTAACCCATTTAGTAACATAATTTACAGAATCTTCAAAGTTGTTATAATTGTTTTATATTATAATAGTTCATTATATTAAGAACATAGTAATGATAGTTATTACAATAAAAGAAAAATATTTCTGCTGACTGCAAATTAAAATATATTAAGCATTTAAGCTCATGTAAATATAAAATACCTTTAGCTGAAATGATTTGACTTTGATATTCATAATTTTGTTGTAAAAGGTATGAAACGGGAACCATGGCTTATTTTATTTATTTTTCTTTCTAAGACTTGAGTACTAAATGGTAATATTTTGTATTGTAATTTCAAAGCTACTTATTTACTGTATTTATAGCTTGGGTTCATAATATATTTATAAATATGGAATATTTTTTATTTCTACATTTAATTGACCTCTTTTTTTTCATCTTGTAATTTGCTCATAATATTAGTAATTTTTATTTATAATTTTATAAATTAATATCTAAAAATTCTTATATTGATTTGATTGAATGATTATAAGTTTATAAAAGCAATTCTGAATGATCTTGAAGAATTTTGCATAATTATTTAAACTATTATTGTTTTATAAGATTTTAATTTGAGCAATGATTTGAATATATTCTTGTTAATAGAAGCTGACGAGGAACCACAATTATGCTCTTGTCTTTCAAACGACAGTCATTTCTTATATATATGATATATTTGTACATATATCTAATACTATAACTAGTGGTGCACAACCATTTCAAATTGTAAAATGTATATATATATATATATCTGTAAAATTATACTGCAGTGCAAGATATGAAGATTTGAATGAATGTTGAAAATTAGTGAGTATTACATCAGTTATATATGTACATATTTTTTTTAAAATGTGTGCTTTTTACTTCTTAAAAAGAATTATGTTTGTACTTTAGAATTTGTGATAAGTTTAATTGATCTTTTATGTTACGTGGATACACTCACATGAGTTTAAACTATCATTTTTTCCCTTCTTATTTTGTTTTTTTTTCTTTAGAAATATTTTTATTAAAAACCACATACTAATTAAAAGAATATGTATATAGAGAATTTTCTATTTTGACATATAAGTATAAAGTGCCATATGTATTTATATAAAATATGTCATTTAAACTTTTTTTAAAATTAACCATCCTATCAAAGGTTAGAAGGATTTTCTCTTTTCTGTTTTTTGAAATTATTAAAAATATTGAGGTTGTATTATCAATTTATTTGTACATTATTTTTTAGATGTAACAGTTAATCGTTAATAATGCAGTTTTTCTTTTGTCAGATTATAAAAATTTTTTAATTTTGTGAAATTTATATTTGTTTCCTGTGCAAATTACTTTGAATGGGATACATTTTGTAAAATATTTAATAGTTTTTGTACATAATATATATATATATTAACTCTTAACTTCCATTTTTTTCTCAACTAGCATAAAAAAGTCTTCTTCATTATTAATGTTAAAAACTTAAAATACACATAACTGAATATATTTTATCTTCCATTGAATTTTTTTTTCCATTGTTCAATAATTTTTTGTTTTAAGTAAATGCATGAAACACAACATTCTTATGACACATTTTACTGGTGCCTTAATGTATGTCAAATAAATGATATGTTGAATGATAACTTATTGTTAAAATATAGAGGGGAAAAAAGTTTTCTTAAGTTTATATTTTTAAAAAATGCCCGTAATATTTTGTTATTAATTTGGGAGAGGTTGTTTTATGTTGTGAACTTTAGCCATTTGAAAAAAAAAAGTAATTGCTTAATTTCCTTGTTTTGTCAAATGATTGTAGCACATTTCTTTTCTGGCGATGTAATTTTATTTACTTGATCTCTTAAAGTTGGATGTGGTTGTGCCCACAGTTGTGTATTTTTAAAATTTGCATACAAGCGAATAAGCATGAATGAGTCATATGTCAAACTGTAAAAATATTCCATCAGCTCACCTATAGAAGAGTGCTTGAAAGCTGATGAATTTTTTAATGCAACTTCTAAATGATGATAAGTGGAATTTTTTATGTGATTTTATTTTTTGTGTGGAGTTTTTATTAGTACAAATATTAGTGCTTGATAATAGATGTGCTTGAATTTCAGTGTGCTGAAAGTAATTTGTGAAGGATAAGTTTCCAAATGGTGTTCTGTATTTTCCATTGTAATTTTTTTTCCTAACTATGTGAATAGGCATTGTTGGATTCTTTTTTCTTTGTACTTGGATAACTAAAGTTGAAATGTAGATTTTGCTTTACCACCATTTAATGATTAATCGTCTCTAAACAATCATGTTTTGTGGAGTTTTAGTAATTTAACAACTTTTTAAACTGCCTCTCCCCTTAGTAAAAAAATGTTAACACAATTTTTCTGAAAAACAGAGATCATTTTTCTTGTTTTATGTAAGATTTTAATGTTACGACTTTTGAAACTGTTCATTTGTAGCTCTATTAAACTTCAAAACTGTATTGTGTTATGTATCTTTTTTTAATCTTCTAAATCTGGACCTGTTGGTAAAAGCCTAGGATTCTAAATTACCAGATAATATTTAATCATAAAGATTTTTTTTTTACTAATCTCATATTTTCAAATCCATTTTTGTTAAGTTTTTTTTTAAAGTCGTGATTAAAATTTATAATTTTTTTTCTAATCTTATTTTAATTTCCCTCTTTGTTGATAATTTATATATTTTTTTTTCTTGGAATCCATTGGTAATAATTTTACACCCTTTTAGATATCAAAATAAATCTTTAAATATGAAATTGATATATTTTTTTCAGTTAACCATAATGAAACTTCTGAAAATATAATTTTTACCCCTCAGATGTCTGTGCTTAAAGTTATTACATTTTACTCCTCATAGTTGCACGCATTTTACATATTTAAATTTAAGATTAATGTTGTGGAAAATAAAGAAAAAAGTATAATCTGGGAGATAGCCATGTCTAATATGAGGTATATAAGAGTTATATTAAATGATATATTAAGAAAAACTGTTTTATAAATCTCTTTGATTTATATCTCATATTAACATATAGATGTGAATGGATTATTTGAATTCACATTCTACATCAAGAAATTTGTCAATCAAATGAAATTTCAAACTTGTATAAATATTTTTTTCCTTAGGAAAATCTAAAAAGTATGTTAATAGTAAAATTCAGCCCAAATAATTATTCAATCATCATTTTTTTTGACAAACAAAATAAAAGGAAACAGTGATTTATTTTGCTTTTAAAAATTTTAAGTCATTAAAAAGTATAACATATTTATAATTGTAAAATTAGAAAAGAAAAAAATCATCCTTTGCATTGTCTATTATCCAAATTCAATTTATCTGATGCAAATCAGATAAATTGATGCAAATCTTTTATCTGATGCAAATCTTCTCATAGTACTTTGATATTAATGATTTTATTATATGCTGTAGTATAGGTACTCTGAGCTAAATTAAGGTCTTACTGAAATTATTCAAAACTGCTAGTCAATAATATAAGTACCAGTTTGATTTTTATTTATTTATTTAAAGTCCTAAAGTCAAATTTGAATAGCAGGCTTTAAATTCCTTAAGATTAAAAATTACTAAATTCCCTTTTTTTGATACATTAAAACTATTAAACCATTTTTAATTATTAAACTATTAATTAGCACACATAAAAACTATTCATAAAAATCAATGTTTTTTTTTAATATTAAAAGTGTTTCACAAATCTCTGCGATTGATTTATATCTCATATTTACGTTTAGATGCGAGTGGATTTTTGAAAGTCTCATTGCATCAGATTTGCATCATGAAGAAATGTGTATCAATCAAATAAAATGAATTTGCTAAACAAATTCTAACAATAATTTTAAGATCAAAATAATTTTTAAAAAATTTACTATTTCAAAGAATTATAATTATAGTAGCAAGGTTGATGCTCATATAGACACAGAATGGTTGATTTGCAATGTATAAAATAACTTTTTAAATTTCCAGCTTAGGCTTTTTACCACTTTTCAATATTAGCAACTATAGCTAATTAACTGAGGGAAACAATATAAAATAAATATTATAGATATATTACTGCAGTTCTTTTGATATTATGGCATACATTTATATATCAATATTTATACTTTTTCATATAAAATAATATATAGGCTAAATCCTAAAGAATTTAATATATAGGTTTAATACAAATAATTCTAAAGCTTTTCATCTGGTGAATTAGGCAACAAAAAATGCAGGAATATAAAATTTCTATTGAAAAAAAATTTCATATTTATCTTAAACTGAAAGATGAAAAATGCTGAAAAGTTCAGGCACTATTGATTTCAATTTTTCCCCATCCAAATAGATTATTTTTTATTGAATTCTGTGATAGATTATCAAGCTACTAGTATGGAATGAAAATAAAATGTTTACGTGTTATCGTGCTCTATCATAATTTTCTTCCCATTATTTTTAACTATTGAAAAATGTGTGTTTGAATATTGTAAGTTATGAATGTATGGTGACATTCATATAAAAGGATAAACTATTTAGAAAGCCACTATTAATTTCTTTTTTTCTTCTTATTTGTTAAATATCTATCTTTATGTATTGATTTGAAATGTATTCTGTTATCTTTGTAACTTTATTCATGTATTGTAAAATTGATTGTTTTATCCTTTGGGATCTTTTGTTTCTTAACAAATTATGGTTTCAAGGTTCTGAAATTTTTATTTTTGTTTGTCCTATTGTATGACAGAAAAGTGACCTTTCTTGGTTGTGTGCTACATTATTGGACAAATGTGTGTTTAAATAAAAAGTGTGATGAAAAAAGAGTACAGGTTTTTTAACTTGTTTTGTTTGATAAATAAATATATTTAAGTACTGTTTTAAAACCTTCCTGTTAGCATATTAAATGGCAAAAATTTTAATTTTTTTTTATTTTAGTTATATTGTTTCTGAAATACTTTATCAGGTGGCGCCTCTAGTAAAGTAAATATTATCATTTAACCACTAGTTTATTTAAGACCTAAATATATTAAAATAATTTATCAAAAATGCAGCAGTGTTAAGAATTTCAAACCTCAAATAATCTGGAAATGTGTAAAATATAAATTACGAATTTATGTCTTTACAACAAGGAAATAATTTTAAGTTTTTTTTTTTTTTTTGAAAAATCATTCACTTTAATGAAAAAAATAATTCACTAAAATAATTAAAATGTGTTGTTTATCATTGATATTTAAATGTATACAGAAAATTGAAATCATTATCATGCCATGTCAGAACATTATATTGTTTTGGGGATGAGGTTTCTTGGCGTCAACAGAAATCCGTAGGCGAAAAATAAAAATTTTACTACCCGCATGAACATCTAAAAAAAAAAAAATCAGCTTTCAATTACGTGCTGCCATTGCATAAAAAAAATTCTGATTAAAAAAAATAGTTAATGACTACAGCAGATAAAACCTAGAAAAATGTCATTTTGAGCACGTGATTATATGAAATCAAATAAATATTTTTTTAAACAATAAATACGAGACAAAGTTTTTTGGATCGTTTGCAATACTAAAGTGACTCATTCGATGAAACAATGAAAATGAATAAAAATATACTTCAACTTGCACGAGTACGTGGTGCTTGGCCGTTCAAGAAATGATGTTCTGACGTGATACATCGAAAGATGCAAAGCAGATTTCATTTTAATCTTTTCAAATATTATATTTTTTTACTTACACAATAAAAATCATTATTGTATGGATTTCAAAATATTAATAATACAGGTAATTATCAAAATAATGGAAAATCCCAAATAAACCTTAGTCTTTATTAATACGGCGTAGCTTTGGCATATAATACAGCTTAAATTCACCTGGGAATTGTATCATGGAAATGATGAGTTGCATTTAAAGAAATATTACATCATTTTTAATGGTGATATCGTAAAAGTTTTGTGATAGTTACTGGTGGAAGATAATTATTAAGCATTAAAAGCTTTAAAATAAACCATAACGGTTCGTTTATCTTGAGGTCTGAAGACTCAACAGTCCAAAACAGATATTCCATTTCATTCTCATGTTCATTAAAACACGATTGGATAAGTCCTGAGCATAAATAGGAGCCTTATCCTTTGAAAAATTCTTACGAAATTAGGCTTAATTGTCACTATATAGGTAATCACAATGAGTTAAGTGGTTAAAGAATGACATTTGTTATTTCATATAATTTGATGAATTATTTCAAGAAATTATATGAAATCACTGATAAATCATTATCAGTTATATCGTGAAATAACTAAGAATTATATAAAATAACTATATTATTACGGTTACCCATAAACACGCTTAAATTTGAATGTGCGATAAATAGTTGCTGATTGATTCTAATCAATTCATACTTTGGCGATTAATCCCTGGTATGCGTAAATCGGATCCGAAAATGGAAATTTTTGTTTTATACCCTTTTTTCTGGTCTGATTGAAACATAACTTTGACACAAGATGGCACTTGCATTGACAAAAGACGCATTGCAAATTTATATATTTAAGTTACGGTGTTTCGGAACAATCACGTTAACTTATTTCTGAATGTACAGACCGACAGACAGCAAGTTGGATTTGGCTCGAAAATTTGTCAGGAGTATACAGTATAAATATTATATTTGTATACTTAATTTTAGCTATCTAGCTCTCTTTGTGTTGTTGTGACTAATGACACTTGTTGTGGAAAAGGTGCCGCTGATACGATCAGTGGATTTTAAGCCTAAGAAATGCGTCTCTTTGTTTCACACGTAGCGCCATCTAGGGCCAAGAGTACGATTTTGTTACACAATAAAAACCAAGTTTGACTGTTTGTTATAAACAATATTGACTATTTGGGATATTATTTTTTTTATATAAGAACCCTTTTGCTCTGTTGCCTTCTTCCATCTTCCAGAAAGCTTCATTACGCCTTCTTTCTAAAATTGTGGTGATTTGGACAAAATATAATCCTCCAGGGGTGCTTTTATTTCGCTGATGTTTTTAAAGAGAAAAGAAATTTTTAAGGACAGAAAGAAGTGATAATCTGATGGAGCTAGATCTGGAGAGTATGCAGGATGAGGTAAAACTCAATCAAACTTTAAGAGCTTCTCTCTTACTACTAATGCAATATGTGGTCGTATGTTATCCTGATGACAAACAACGGCTCTTCGATCCATTGATTTATGCCCGTTTTTTTGCTATGGTAGCTTTTAGTTAATAAATTGATGACAGTATTTCGTAGAAATTCATTATTTCATCTTGAGAAATAATGAATTCATCGTTAGAATTCATTATTTCTCGTAGAAAATAATCCTTTCCAATCCCACCAAATGGACAAAAGAGCTTTTTTGGTGCATAGTTCCAACTTTGCAATCGTTGAAGATCTATTGTCCTCACATCAAGTGAGTTTTCTATGCACATTTTCGTATAAAATCCAAGTTTCGTTTTAAATGACAAGCCTCTTTACAAACGGATGGGGAAGAAAGTTTTGGGATACACTCGGCATCATCGGAAAAAAACAATAGTGTGCTGATATCAGTTTTGAAACTGAAATACCAATGGACGAAAAAATGTCCAATACCAGGTACAATCTAGATTTACTAGATCACTTGGGGCGAAAAAATTTTATTGCTCAGGGTGCCGGCTACCCTCGCTTAGCCACTGAGTAAAAGATGTTTATAGGGGCCCCAACTTGGACTAATTGGGGCAAGGGACCAAACTTCTATTGGGGCACCCTTCTGCTTCAGTAATGAAGAACCGTGTATAGAACTTGTCTATGGTATGTTTCGTTAATTAATTCAAAATGCTATTGAAACATAAAACTGACTACAATTTTAGTCTTAACTCGAGGTGCCACACTGAACCATTGAATTTAAAATGCAATCTGGTAAAATGCTATGGCAAGATTTATATTAGAATGCCTTCATCAACTATCTTAAATATCTGCCTATAAGAGAAACTTCTAATTCTCAAACTAAATATTGATACAATACATTTTTAAATGAAAGTGGGCAAATTTCTCAACAGTTATTTTCATATTTAGGAGTATTTAATTATTTTCTTGCATTTGTTGATTACAAACAAAACATTATTTAAGAAAGGTAATCGAAGGACTGCGTATCTATTAATCTGTACTTTCGAATGCATCCAAACGCAAAAACACAACGACGTAGCTAAATCTCGTAAAATGTTCTAAAATTGTAGGTGCGTCTTAAAATTTGGTTTCATTCAGTCATTTTCAGAACTCAGAAAACAAAAATCTGAGCAGCCTTGGCTTTCAAAGCTTTACTTTTTTTTTGCAATTGTGACCAAGTATTTTGTATTTGTATTCACCTTCATAAGGAAATATGCGAAACAGTTTTGGAAAAAATCCTCACTTTTTTTCCTAGCTTTGTTTACAAAAAAATAGTAGTCACTTACAATCAATATAACGTTTTTGACTTGTTCTTTATTTTGATTTTCTAGTTCAGTTATTATCAGTATGACTCTATAAAGTATTTCTTTAAAAATACTGCTAATATCAGCGAACAAAATTCATATCTGAAATAATAATCAAATTATCTTATTAGTAATAAAATTGCAGCTAACAATATAAATGTTTTAATGGCCGGTTTTCTGGCACAGAGGTAGCGCCTCTTCTGGGATTCCCAGGTTCGAGTCTCGGTTAGGGCATGGGTATTTTACTGTGTGTGCTATCTGTGAGATGTGTGAATGTACCCCCCCCCCCTGTTAGAAGGGACTGTGCAAGCAAATGTGTGTGATAGAGCTAAGTTGGATCTCTACCTAATTCTAGTCCTTGTGACTAACAGAGACTGCAAACTTTCCCCATCCAGTAATGGACCTGACCTAGCACTGCTGACCAATGGAGGCATGCAATAACAACAACATGCTTTAATGAGGTCTATTAATAAGTAATTCTAATCAATACTTCTATTTATATTCATAAAAAATTTCAATAAAGTCTGCAATTTTTAAATTTTTTTTCTTTAACCACTTAACCGGTTTGCCCTTACACCGTCAAAATTCGATTTATCGAATTTTGAAAAAAAAAATCATTCATTACTGTCGTGGCTTACGTGTAGGCAAATAAAGTTCAAGCTTTAAAAAAATAATCTTCTTTATTAAACATTTCTTTCAACTCACAACTTTCAACATCAAAACTTTCCTTTTTAAATCACACACAATTCTAAACAATCACCTCACCATCTTTATTCTCCTCTCCTCGTTTTTTGTTTTTGTTGCCAATCCACAAAAAAAAAACACCAAAGAAACTCTTTTATATTTTTGGTTGCCATACAGGAAATATATAAAAACAAATTAAATAATGAATTTAAATAAAAATAAATTTAAAATTTAGTGACCCTGACACCTTTCCCCCAGAGTCATATTAAATCCAAAGATTTAATATGGCAAAAAAATAATATTAAGGGTCACATCATTTACACTTATCAATAGACTTTCCCTACTAATAAATAATTTTAAAGTTCCAAAAATTCTTAAATTCTCTATAAAGTTCTAATTCGTCTTCTTCTATTTGCAATCGAGATAGCGCCTCTGCATTGCTTAGTTTTGATCCTTTTATGTGACTTGCCTCGATGTCATGGCGTTGAATGGCTAACGCCCATCTCTGCAATCTTGGAGATTGGGGCACAGCATTGGTAAGAAACACTAGCGGATTATGATCGGTTAGCAAGAAGATTTTAGCTCCACAAAGTAAAGTTTCAAATCTCTTCAAAGCCCAAATAATAGCATACGCTTCTCGCTCGATTGTAGACCACTTCTGTTGTGTTGGACTCAGTTTCTGGCTTCCAAAAGCTATTGGAAGTACATTGTTTCCTTCATCCATTTGGCCTAGACAACACCCCACTGCTGTCTGCGAGGCATCCGTGTGCAAGTAGTATGGTTTCTCTATATCAGGAACTTTTAATTCTGTAATTCCACACAATGCGGCCTTCAACTCGTTGAATGCTTTTTCAGCCTCTTTACTCCATGGAATTTCATTCGGTACTTTCTTCTTAGTTAGTTCTGTTAATGGTAAAGCAGTTTTTGCAAAGTTTGGAATATATTGCCTGTAAAATTTGCATAATCCTAATGCACTCCTCAGTTCTTTCTTTGTCTTGGGAGATTTTAAGTTTTGAATCGCCTTTATTCTTTCTTCATCAGATGCGTGCCTACCTGAACCAACTACATGTCCCAAGTATTTAACTTTCTGTCTTGCAAAATCACACTTGTCCAAATTTACTGAGAAATTAAAATACTCCAATCTTTTGAAAACTTCTTCCAAATGTTCCATATGCTCCTCCCACGTATCAGAAAATACTGCCAAGTCATCAATGTAAGCACAAGCAAAGTGAGATATAGGTTGGACCATTTTAGACATGGCTCTTTGATAAGTTGCAGCAGCGTTCCTTAATCCAAACGGTAATACATTCCATTGATACTGACCTCGGTGAGTTCGGAAAGCTGTTAAATGTTTGCTGCTTTCTTCCATTGGTATAGCCCAATATCCCTTCAACATATCTAGCACCGTTATAAATTTTTTCTTCCCTACTAAGAAATTCAACTCCATCATATTCTGCATCGGATATGCCTCAGGTACAGTCAGTGCATTTAAACTTCTGAAATCTATGCATAACCTTATGGTTCCATCTTTCTTATGAACACATACTACTGGGTGTGCTATTTCACTTACTACATGTTCAATTAATCCGAACTCTAATAATTCATCTATTTGTGCATCCACCTCTCTTTTCAAATTCTCCGGTATCTTATAAGTTTTGGGTTTCATGGTTTCCTCTCCAGCCTTTAACTTTATCACATGCTCCCCAACTTTAGCTCGTTTAATTCTTCCAGAAAACAACGTTTTGTATCGATATAGTAAATCCTTCAACTGCTTTTGTTGTGTCTCGGTTAGGTACTCAACATTCACTCTTTCTAATGCTTCATCATTTCTCTCAGTTATTGAAAGTTTTGGTGTCTCGTATATCTCACCGAATTCCTCATCAGTATCATAAACCACTCCAACAGTCTGAATTCTTGCTTTGTATTCCCTCATCTTGTTTACACGGAGCAATCTTAAATTCCCTTCTGGCATCCTCAAATAGTAGGAATTTGGTTTTACTCTCCTCACAACTTCAACAGGACCTATCCATCTTGCATAAAGTTTATTGGTTGAGTCCGGTATTAATACAAGCACTTGATCTCCAGGTATAAATTCTCGAGGTTTCTTTCTAATATTGTAATATTCAGCGTACTTACTTTGTTGTACCTCACTTGTCAATTTTGCTTTTCTTGTTGCTACCTCTAACTTTCCTCTTAACTCCTTCAAATAATTCTCTACTGATCCTTTCAGGTTTAGAGGTAATAATATCTCACCAGTCCAAGCTGATTTTAATATCGGGTTTTTGAAAGAATTTCGCTTATCAAATCTCCTGGGATTACTCGACTCTTGTCTGTGTTCTTCACCAAAGATATGATTTCTTTTATTAAAATAGCTTTGTTTTTCTTGACGGAAATTTCCATACGATGGATACAAAGAGGCTTTATTATATTGCCTTGCATTTTCATATTCATCTAACTTCTCAGAAAGAGCATCAACTGTAATAATTTTACTCCAATAATCAATAAAATGTTGTTGAATATCTCTCGATACCCATTCCTTCATCTGCTCCACAATAACAAGTTGTTTCAGACTTTCAAAATCATTAATTTTTAATCCCATTATCCACTCGTTGAAATAATTCGCCAACTCAAACCCAAAATCTCGCCAAGTATTTTCAGACGATTTACAATGACTTTTAAATTTTATTTTAAATGCTTCCGGGCTCAATTTAAATCTTTTCAATAATATACTCTTCACATGCTCATAATCGTTTGCCTTTTCTTCAGGTTCCCGGGCAATTAAATTCGCCATTTCCAACGGCAATAGTCCAATTAGATTAGTTACCCAATTTTCCTTTTTAATCTGCACTCTTTCTGCTTGTCTTTCAAATAATATTAGATAAAAACTTATATCACCTTCTTTGAGATCAAAGTTATGCATTAACCTTTGTAATCCAACTTGTTCTTGCATCCTTTCATTTTGAGAACTCATTTCTCTTCCAACACCACTATTCACAAACGATGCCTCTATCTTCAACTTTTCTAATAAAAACTTATTTTCTTGTCTCTTCTTTTCCAATTCAAACTCATTTTCTTGTCTCTTCCTTTCTAATTCATTTTGACGCTTAATTCCTTCCTCTCTTTCATTAACTATTCTTTCTAATAATTCTTTCACAAATTCCTCCTCATACTCCGTACTTCCTAGTATTATCTTTTTTAAATCAACAACTTTCATATCTTCCGTAATAGTTTCTCCTAATTCCTCCGCCAACAACTGCAAATCTACCTTCTTTGATCTTCCTAAAAACGCCATTTCTAAATCAACTCTTCTAAATAAACTTCAATTAATAATATAAATTATATACTTTCTTTCAACAACCTCTATAATAATAAAAATAGCTTACTCTTCACCAGAGTCGAAATATTAGAAATCTTGGAATTCTTCAAATTCTCGAAATCCTTTCAAAGCTCAATTCTTCAAATTCGTTCGAAATCCGTTGGGTTATTCCCGCGCATTTATGTCGTGGCTTACGTGTAGGCAAATAAAGTTCAAGCTTTAAAAAAATAATCTTCTTTATTAAACATTTCTTTCAACTCACAACTTTCAACATCAAAACTTTCCTTTTAAAATCACACACAATTCTAAACAATCACTTCGCCATCTTTATTCTCCTCTCCTCATTTTTTTGTTTTTGTTGCCAATCCACAAAAAAAAAACAACCAAAGAAACTCTTTTATATTTTTGGTTGCCATACAGGAAATATATAAAAACAAATTAAATAATGAATTTAAATAAACATAAATTTAAAATTTAGTGACCCTGACAATTACAATTATAATTCAATAGTGAAATGACTTCGAATACGTAGATAAGTCAAGAATTCCATGGATTTCTATTTGAATCAAAATAAGAAAATATTCCCAAAATAGAAGGCGTCGTCTTATTAGATAGTAAGGAAAATAAACCAGTTAAGGGGCTAAATAAAGAGAATAGTTGTCTTAAAAACTAGTTTAATTTAGTTATATTAACATCCCGTTGTAAAGCAACACTAGGGCTATTTTTGGTTTGACCTCGTAATTTTGAACCTCGATTAGATGACGAGCACGACACCTGAACTGACAATCCCTCTCCACAACACACCACACTAGTGAGAGGACATTTGACCTTGACGGATTTAACCTGTACTGACCCCCTTAAAAGACCTTTCTTCAGTGGATATCGAACCCAAACTTTATGAGGAGGCCCCCGTGGGCTTGTCATAAAAACTCGATGAATAAACATCATAATTGCAGAGTTTAAAATTTATTTAAACTTTTGTTATTTTTTTTGTTACATAACCTAAGCCTCAAAAAGATTTGCTGTTGTTATTAGTGGCACTTGCCACCGACAATCTTCGCCGAGGCATCAGAGATTTTTAAGCTGAAAGGAGCATCTCTTTTTTAAAGGAGAGGCCAATTAGGGCCAAGAGTACGACTTAGGTACTCATTAATCACAGTCACTTGTACAGCCCCATTTTACAAGGGGGTACATTCATAAATCTTACAGACAGAACACAGAAGAGCAACAGCACCAGAACTGGGACTCGAACACGGGGCTCCCAAATATCGGAGAAAATGCACTACGACTATGTCAGCATGTCGGGTTAAAGAGACTTTTTGTAAGAGATAAAATTGATATTGAAAAATGATTGATTGAACAATGTGATTCTCACTTTTTTCCTAGCTTTGTTTACAAAAAATTGTATTCATTTACAATAGATATAATGGTGATGATGATGATCTCGTGTCCGCTTTACAACGGAAAGGGGAAGGGGTGCAGTAGCTTCTGAGGGTATGGACCCCTGAGCACCTGAAGGCAGAAGTCTGACTTCCAGCTCATATGAAGATAACACACACTTATCCCATTCGCTTGAGCAGCCCTTTTTTACAGGGGGGCAAATTCTCACACCTCACAGATAGAACAACCATGCCCTGATTGAGACTCGAACCCGGGATGACCAGCTCTCTGGGAAAACGCGCTACCCTTATGCCAAGACGCCGGCTCAAAAAGACTTTTTGTATGTTACAAAATCGACGGTTTGCTTCTGATCTAATCGCACCGATCTTGTAAGCAGAAATTAATTAGTTCCAGAGGTATAACGAATTCATTGATATCTGCGCATGTCCATTTTATTATATTTAGTTCAGAAAAGATATAAATACTATACTTTCATGCTTTATCTATAAGGCACAAATCTACTTAATGGATCATCCTTGTCCCCATTTTTTTTCGTCTAAATATTCCTGGCTAGTTCTAGAAAGTACGTAAGAACATCAGTGTTTCCCCGCTAAAGTTGGCGACATCCTGAATTATTCACACCCTAATGCAAAAACTGGCTTACCATAATACGCAGTGGCTTCTCGACAGGAGTAATGCTGTTAAGAACGGGAAACAGATCTCCACGTCGCAACAATTACCGATGAACAGCGGAACTGCGCACCAGTGACGAATGGGAAGATACCCTAACCTCATTACGACTCGGTGAGACAAACGCTGATCAGTTGTGCCTTGGCATACTTTATCCAATAAACATCAAGGAGAGGGGGAAACAAAAAAGAAAATTCCGGTAGAACCGCGATTGTTAATCTTCCGAATTTCTGATCAAGGAAATTGGCGTCTTTTCAAAATGTTTGGCGGTATCAACTATCATTTTGGGATTAACTGAATAAATTTATATTCTCTTTCAAAAATTAAAAATAATCATATTGATAATAAAGATGAATGTGTGTGTTGGCATGTATAGGCAAGACCGTTTGATCTACAGCTACTAAATTTGGCCCAAGTATACCTTGGAGGCCGGGAATGTGCTCCCTTTTTTGAATCTCTAATTAGAATTTTAATTAATAAAAAAATTAGGCGGAATTTTGGTGTTCTGTTTCGAGAAAACTTCTTCTGTAATCATTATTGCACAAAAATAATATTTACATTAAGCTGAAAGTTCAAAAAATATATGTTTTTAATGATACCAATGTTTTAACCTATACATTTTCTATTATTATTGGAATGGTTAAGTTGGAATTTTCATTAAGTCTGTCGTCCCCAAATGATAGATTCAGAGTTAATAACAAAAACAAGTAATAAAAAAATTTAAAAATCAATTTCTACTTAGATTAACAAAGAAAAAATTTATTTTACTTCCTTTTTATTAAATAATTACAATTAATATAAATAATTGATAAAAAAATTATTGATTTTTGCAAGAATTAAACTTGGATTCTTCACTTTCACGTGTAAAATACTAAAATCTCCACATTTTACCGATTGAACTACTACTTGTCGACTTTAATTTTCTTTAAAAACTGCTAAAACTCTATTTTAAAGCATTAAAATTAATGAAATTTAATTAATGAAATAATATTTGAAAAAAAAAAACTGTATTAACATCAACAGTCATCCACCACAATTTAAAAAAATGTATTTGAACTGGAGTGGATGAATAAAAAGTATTTTATTAACGATTGAAAATCTGAACAAGATATTTATAGGGAGAGTGTGAACTGATAGTAGAACTGAAAAATTTCAATGAACGAAGAAAAATTTGAAGAAACGTTTGGGGGAAAAAATTTTTTTTGATCGGAATTTCTTGGCGAACGAAAGAAGAGACAAAATTTCTTGGCGATTTAAAATGATTTTGTTACAAAGGTTTATTCTTTAAATTGAAAATTTCAAATAGTGCGCCAGAATATGTTCAGTATTCATTTTCTTATCATTCCTTAAATTGTTTAAAATATCGAAGAAATGGTAACTTCTTCAATATTTTTCAAATATTGTGCATCCTGAAATGCGTTCAATACACTTCAGCGTGAACATCATTGGGATTAATTGTAAAATTGGATTTCACTTTGTCATGCGCAGAAAAAAGATGTCAGATTTCAACTGTCTAGATGAAAGCGTTTTTGAGTTGCGTTTATTTTCGACAGACAGATGGAGATTTTATAAAAATGTGTTTTATGAACTCAGGAAGGTTTAAAAATCTGGAGATCGATTTTTTTAATGATTACTATACTTTCTCTACACAACGTATAAGAGGTATTTTAAAAAAGTAATATTCATAAAAGAAATTACATGGCTTTAGAATTTTTTTTAAATTTTAAAATGAGGCAAAAATTGAATTCGTTCCATAGTATTTTTGAATAGTATGTCAAAAATTATATATCAAATTATAATTCAAAAATATTAACAAGTAATTATATATCAAAAATATTAACAAGTAACTAAATTTTTAACTAAAAATTTGAAAGCTCACTTCAGTGCACATATTCTCATTCTCTAAAATATTTCTTCGTTGAATTTAGTTGCTCTATGTGCACATAGAGCAACTAAATTCAAATTATCATTCAATTATGAAGACATGTCTTAATTTATCCTGTAAAGTGCCAATATACGGATGCACACTTCCTATCACAAGTATAAATGTGTTTACTTATCAGAGAATTTTGTTTATCGATTTTAAGAAAAAATCATGAAATAAAAAAAGTAAAATATATAAGCTTATATAGTATATATAGTTAAGTTTATAGAAAAATTTATCAGGTACAACAACGAAATGTGTTGTAATAAATTGTGCACAAAAACAACTTCGCAAATTTATTGCATTTAATTAAAAAATTTGGCGAGAACTAAACCGATAGCTCTAAAAAGATAAACGTTTTATTTTGAGGATGATTAAAGTTTTTGTCTGATAATAATTCAAGGAATTATCAATGAAAAATGCTGAAATCTGGATTAATTTTCAGTTGATTAAAATTTTGAGAAAAGATCAATTCTAGGTGCATATTTTTCCATCCTTCAAAGTTAATCTATATCAAATTTTAAACTCTGGGATTATTTTGTAGAGTGTCAAGAAATATGAAAACTGAGATTTACTTTTATTATCAGTAGAGACACTTAATTACGGTCAATTTACGATACTAATATCCATTAAGTTGAATAGAATAACTGAGACGTGGTTTTTATGTTCTAAGATGTTAGAGTTTTAATAAATTTCAACATAAAAAAACGATAGAAATGAGATCTGCTATGCATATTTCAATGTATCATGTCAGAACATCATTTCTTGAACGGTCAAGCACCACGTGCTCGTGCAAGTGAAATTGTATTTTTTATCCATTTTAATGTTTTCATCGAATGAGTCACTTTAGTGTTGCAAACTATAAAAAAAAATATTTGTCTCTCATTGATTGTTTGAAAAATATCACATTTCCTATTTATATCATTTCACAAAATCACTTGCTCAAAATGACATTTTTCTAGGTTTTATTTGCTGTAGTCCTTAATTTATTTTTTTTAATCAGAGCTTTTGTAAATGGGATGGCAACGCGTTATTAAAAGCTGATTTTTTTTGAGATGGTGGTGAAGATAATGGAATTTTTAATTTTCGCCAACGGATTAAAATTTTTATTTTCAGCCTACGGATTAAAACTTTTTATTTTCAGCCTACTGTTTAAAATTTTTATATTTTGCCTACGGATTAAAACTTTTATTTTTCGCCAACGGATTAAAATTTTTATTTTTTGTCTACGGATTAAAATTTTTTATTTTCCGCCTACAGATTAAAATTTTTATTTTTTTGCCTACGGATTAAAATTTTTATTTTTCGTCTACTGTTTAAAATTTTTATTTTTCACCTACGAATTTTTGCTAAAGCCAAAAACTTAATCCCAAAAACAACATCATATTTTGACATGATAATAATAAAATTTATTAACAGCTGAAAAATCCCGCGAAATAAAATTAATCGATTATTATCACAACACTTCCAAATAGAAATCACGAGCAAAACACTTTAATTTTCTAATCTTCAATACCGCAGGAAAGAAAACAAATTTAGAGACCCCCCTTCCCCACCCTCGTTAATATCCGGACAAGAGATTTTCCGCTCTAACCTCCTTGTTCTCGATATGCCTTTATTAAACCGGAAGACTTGTCCAATCGGCGCAGTGAGAGAGGCATAAGAGGGCCCTAGGGGGACAGGGCCCTGTCACGAAGTCTTAGTTAATCAAAAGACATGGCCGAAATGAAGCGGGCCCTTCTCTTCTGCAACTTTTTATTTATTTCGCGTCGGCCCGTTACTTTATTGGACGTGGGGGAAATCAGAGCAACGTGTACCAATTAGTTTCTTTTGTCTTGGAAGTGACACATGCCGATAAATGTACCAGGACACGGAATTTCATCGCAGATAGTTCTTGTCATCTCATTCTGGTACTGTGTTGTTTGTGTAGAGGGCTTGGAATGGAATTAATTGGCGGTTTGGGCAGATTCTTTGTTGTGGTTAGTTCAATAAAAATATAAATGCATTTTTTTAATGTTTCTTGTTGTCATGGGATTTTGTAATTAATTGTAATTATTTGTTTAAGTTAATGGCTTCAACTATTTGGTAATTTTCACTGCTGTCAATTTATATTCAAAATTAGCTTTTACCCGTGATTTCGTACGCATGGTACGTTCGACTCACAACTAACCTAAAAACAATTTATTTACAGTGCGTACCTGATACAAAGCAAAACAGCAAATCAAGTCTGTATTTCTTTAAAATCAAGTCTATTTTATTTATCGATCGAGAATGGTATAGCTACAAGTATCATACAAGCGTCATTAGTTTTCATTGCTGTCACTTTGTATTCAAAACCAGCTTTTACCCTCAACTTCGTACGCATGGTCACACTTTGGTACGTTCGTCTCACAACTAACCTAAAAGCAATTTATTAACAGTGCGTACCTGATACAAAGCAAAACAGCAAATCAAGTCCGTATTTCTTTAAAATCAAATCAAGTCTATATTATTTATCGATCGAGATGGAGATAGCTACAATGGTATCATACTCAATTTTTTAACGTATAATTAAAAGAAAATATCAGTTATCGACAATTACAACACACTGCGAATGGTGAATTTTCAACGCCTTCTTCTTCTGTACAGCCGACCACCCCGCCACCACTGAACGTAGAGGTACCGACAGGATTTGTTGTGGTCGACTGTGGTCTTTAGCAATGTCCATCCTTACATTGATCGAATCTGTCAAACTAATATTCTCTTCAATATAATTGACTTCAAAGTGGTCATAAACTGACCACTTCCTCTTCTACAAACTTCAATTTTCAACGCCTGTTGGGGGCAACGCAAATACAGTTGGTTTAACGCAATACAGATTAGAAATTTTTAATTTCCTTTTACTCTGTTTAATTTTAATTCAATAGTACTTCAAAATGAATCCGAAAAATTGATTAACCAACAATGTTTAATTGTAAATGCATCAAACATAAACAGAAGCATTTAAAATAACCGGTCGGAAACATTGTTAAGCCTAACATCATTATCATGGGGGGGATTGAAGTCTTATTCATTTGGTGGTGGGGGAATGAATTTTTTTGGCGGTAAAAGAAGAAAAGTGTCATTTTTATCATTTTTCTCGAAATTTTTCCGTTTTTTCTCTTTATAAGAACTTTCCTTTTATATATATATATATACGTTCCTGACATGACAAATGTATTAGAGTATGTGAAAAGAAAGTTTTGGGGAGACCACTCTAGATGACCCCCCTTTTTTTAATTTAATCTTTTTTTTTCGATTATGAATAAAAATATGCACATTTTGACATTTTTTTTTAATTAGGTTCGATTTACATCTTCTAATTATGTTTCCAATCCAAACTTCAAACAAAACGGTGTCGATTATTTAAATCACTCGATATAAGTTAAAAATGAGATTTATGAAAGGCCTTCTAGGGACGAAAGATTTATTGTGAATTTTCCATGTTAGAAAATAAATAATGATTACCAGACGAAAAAATCGAAACAAATGTCTCTCTCTTATTTCGATTCCTTGTCTGCATCGAACTCCAACATAAATGTTATTCTACCTATTATTAACAGATCAAGAGATTAATAGGATTATGTAGTTTATGTAGTTCCAATACAATCTTATCTCTACTCAAAATATAACAGATTCGTCCATTTAGAAGATGTTATGACAGAGGTAAGTAGTCATTAGACAGCCGGTACATGATCACTCGAATTTGGTTTCTTTGTCTGTTGTATAATCGAATGGTATGAGAAAAGGTCGCCATTTGTTCGATAACAATCGTTCTTTGGAAAAGGATATGCCCCAGGTTGTTTATTGAAACCATAATTGGTACTTTATGTTACGATTGTTGTTTTTGCTACTTTCTCGTATACGAAGGATAACATAGTAAAATCATTATAGTTATCGCAAACGTTCCAACTTGAGAATTTGAAAAGTATCAAATATTTAAATTTATTTAAGTCCTAAAAAAATCCCTCTCTTGGAATATTAGATTTGTGTTTGGTGATCTGCTGTGACAGTTCTAAACTAGGCATTGACCTAGGACAAAAGTTATGAATGTCTGAGTATGTATGAGAACTAACGGTCTGATCACAATTTAAAATGACATCAAACCGTATCATTATGGTGCTGTTGAAAATAATTTTTGCCAAAAAAATAGTTTGTCGCCAAATTTTAGCGAAATGGACGAATTTAGTGCGAACGGCAGCAATAGCGTTTCCAATCGTATGATTTTGATGCAGCAAATTAACGGAAAAATAGAAAAAAATCAATAAGTGCAGAAAAATGGAATGAGATCAAAAAATTTAATCGGAAATAATGAAAGTAGGCGAAAGGAATCTGTGCAGCAACAAAAAAATCAAGGGAAATGAACAGGAAAGATTGAATAACATTAAAAAAAAACGACGGCAAAGTAAGCCAAGGCAAAGAGCTGTCGAAAAAGTACCAACCTCTCAAAGCGTCCAATGGTTGTATATCAAAGAGTAGCACACCAAACTAACCTAAAAACAATTTATTTACAGTATATACCTGAAATAAAACAAAACAGCAAACCAATTATTCAAAATCGCTTTAATAATTAGTCTGAAAAAAAATCAATTCAAGAACAAACTACGCATACCAATTCCATGTCGATTGGGGCAAAGCAAATGCGTGGATTTTCTACGCCAGTTGGGGTAATACGGATTAAATTCTTTTAATTTCCTTTATTATGTTTTGTTTTGGTACTTTTCTGTTAGCCGAGTGCAAGCGAGAAATCACCTAAGAAATTTGGTTGAAACTCTACATTATTCGGGGATTTATTGCTTTAAAATCGCTGTAAGAACTTTGGCGGAATTTTACATTATTCGGCTATTTTTCGCTTGCAACCGGCTAACGGATAAGTAACTTTATTTTAATTCAAAAATACTTCAGAAGGAATCCGAAAGATCGATTAATTAACAATGATTAATTTTAAATGTATCAAACACTGAGAAAATAAACAGAATCGTTTGGAATAATCGGCCGAAAAAATGTTAAGCCTAACCTCATTAGGAGGGGATAAAAACAAACCGAATTCGTTACTTATTTGACAAGCGTGGAAAGGATTTTTGGCGGGAAAGTCTGTTTTTTATTAATTAATAGAAAATTAGTGAATTAATATTCGTAAAAACTTTATCAAAATCAAATATCATCCACTATAAGTTTTAAAAAATTTACTTGAACTCGATTGAGTGGATAAACAGTATTTTATTAACAATTGAAAATTTGAACAAGATGGAAACATGTTAAGCCTTACACATTTGGCGGGACGGAAATGAAGATATTTGGTTGAAAAGTTAGGTTTTAATTAATAAAAATTTAAACATTCAATTAACAGGAATTAATAATAGCCTATGTTCTATTCTAGACTATAATCTATATATGTGCTAAATGTCATCCAATTTCGTTTAGCCGTTCTGGCGTGATTGACTCACATCATCCATCCAAACTTTCACATTTATAATAGTAGTATAGATTAATTTCGCATGTATTTTATACTCGCTCATTTTATTATAATCATGTGAATGGATTTCTTTCAAAATTTAATAGAGATAAACAAATTTAGTACATGCGAACTTTCATTCCTTCAATTCAAAACTCGCTCTTGCTTATGGACAGATAGATATAATTTCATAATTTTTGTGAATCGCGAAGGCTTGACACCAGGAGAATTGTCAAAATTTGAAATTTGAATTATTTAATTATTAAGGATTTTTTTCCCTTCTGTGAATCCTACACAGAAAGTAAAATTGCAGAAATCCTATATTAAACTAAATTTAACTCTTTTTCCACAATTGAAACCTCATAACTATTTTCATGCCCTATACGTTACACAAAATTTTATTCCGAAATCAAGCAAGTTAACAAACAAAAGAACAACCAGATAAATAAAGGTAGACGACTCTATATCACGGTCACCGTTAATTGAATTAAACAAGAAACAAAGACCATCCTATATCCAATACAAACTTTCAATCTAGCTACACCCAATATTTTCTTCAACCAAATATCAACCACTAGGACCCAACCCTGCAATTAAGAAAGGGATTGGAATTGCCGGTGATATCTTGCCTCTGACATCGAACATAAACATTGCCTTCGCATCCAAATAGAACCCTTTGGGGTCCAATTTTTGTTTAATCAGAATTGCTAATATTCGTTCGAAATGCGAGTAATGCAAGGGGGAGGGGAGGGTGCTGACAGAGTAGGTGCGGCAG
Organism: Argiope argentata; assembly: GCA_026289955.1. Taxonomy (NCBI): domain Eukaryota; kingdom Metazoa; phylum Arthropoda; class Arachnida; order Araneae; family Araneidae; genus Argiope; species Argiope argentata. The sequence continues at coordinate 128,042 of JAOUZG010022949.1, forward strand.
GCCATTGATATATAAAGATGGCTGTTTGTTCAAGAGTTTCTACCAGTTCTCGTGATGGAACGGGTTTTTACAAAGGCACTGAAGACGTTGACTTTTGCGAGCTCTGTAATTGAGAGAAATGGAATTAGATAGGGTGGTGATTGAAAATAGTTTGTTTTCTGTAATGATGGATTTCAATCATCACCGGTTTGTGAGTAAATTTTAGTAAATAGTAAGGCGTGTTGTTTCGTTTGCTGATGGCGATGAATTCTGATCAAGACAGGACTTCCCCCCGTTTATTTATCTAATTTCTTATGTTCTGAAAAACTAGTGTATTAAAAGTAACTTCTTTTTTAAACAAATAATATAAAAAGCAGTTTTTTTTTTAAAAAAGAATCAATTCATTTTTGGGTTATTAGGAAAAGTTCAGAAAGTTTGATTTTTTTTATTTTAGTTACTTTTTATAAAATAATGACAATTGCTGTTGTTTTCTTGTTCCGCTTTACAACGGAAGGAGGGGTGCAGGAGCTTCTGAGGGTGTGGACTCTTGAGCACCCAAGCGCAGAAGTTCACATGAGTCACAAACTCTTTTTACGGGGCGGACTTCATTCCTGCATCTTCAGATCATAATTTACATCTATATCAGAGAACGATCACCTCTGACCTTGTACCTCCAGTGTGGTATTATTCCCGAAAGGGATGACTTTGTGACCACGACAGATTTAGTGTTCAGCACACACGCACACGTAGTCTTCGGCTGGCGGATTCGAATTCACAGCCCAACGAATGCGAATGCAAAATCCTAGCAACCAGGCAATCTCGGCCTAACGTTTACAATCGCTATAAATAATATATACCAGCATTGAATTTTCAACGCCAATTGATGATTCAAAGCCAATTGAATGAAATGCAAAATGCGTGAATTTTCTACACCAGTTGGGATAACGCACTGCAGAGGATTTTTTTTTAGTTTTCTTTATTCTGTATTATTTTAATTCGAAAGTACTTCAAAATGAATCGGAAAAATCGTTTTATTAATAATGTTTAATTTTAAATGCATTAAACATAGTGAAAGTAAACAAAATCGTTTAAAATAATCGGTCGAAAATTTTTTAAGCCTAACCTTATTAATGTGGGGGGAAAACAAACTGAATTCGTTACTTATTTGACAGGCGTCGAAATGATTTTTGGTGGGAAAGTCAGTTTGTAATTAATTAATAAAAATTAATGAATGAATACTTGAAAAAAAAACTGTATCAACATCAAATGTCATCCACTACAAGTTTTAAAAAATGTACATGAACTAGATTGGATGAATTAAAATTATTTTATGAACGATTGAAAATTTGAACAAGATATACATATAGGGAGTGTGTAAGCTAATAGTAGGGATTGAAAAAAGTTGTTATCTGCTCAAGATATATTGAAGAGCAACAGTTTTTTACCCTCTCGTATACGTAGTAAAGAGAAAATATGGTAATTGTTTGAAAATTCGAACTCAACATTTTGAGGAATTTGCAGGCTTTAGATTTTCTTGAATTGGGAAAATGTTCATCTGTCTGAGACAAAGAGAACTCAAAAATGCTTTGAGCTCTATGGTTGCAGATTTTCATCAATTTTTGTGTCAATTCAAATTGAATCCATCTATTCTGACTGGATGGATATAATGTTAAGCGATAGCTACGAAACGAAGAAAACTAAATAGATCAGATTTTGTATACAGATTTACCATTTACAGTGTAGACAAATGTCAAATTTTGAATCAAAACTTAAACATATTGACTGTCTGTCGGTATTTACTTTTGTAATAACCGACAGAAATATGTAAAGCTACAATTCAAAACGGGAAAACTAATTTACATCAAACCAGACATGGAATTTTGTCAGATAAGTGCAGTTTTTCTATCAATATTTTTGTTTAAATTGATTGAGAAAAATACCAGTAAAACACAAATTCGATTTTTGGATACTACTAATCACATACTAGGGTTTAATCGCCATACAACCCGCCAAGGATGACGCGACAAATTTAGTAAAAATACTAAATTGACGCCAAAAATTAATACTTCATAGCTATTATATGCTACTGCCTGTCAAAACCTCCTTTAGTATGACAAGTATATTAAAGTGTATAAGAGAAAGTTTTGGGGACTCCAATACCGATGGTTAAAAAAAAAATTAAAGCCATATCAAATCAATACTGAGGAAAAGCAGCTTTTTTTTCCGAAAAAAAAATAAATATTTTTTTTAAAAAGCTGCCAATATTTCTTCTAATAACAATATAATGAATAATTTTTTTTGAAAATGCTAACAAAACATTGGCATATAGACATGGAATATTTTCATTTTGAGCAACACCGGGTATATTAACTAGTATATAAGTATATAAAATTGTCAGAATTAGAAGATCACACGGATCAGGCGGGATCCAGTAATTTTGAATAAAAATTCACTGAGTATTAATCAAATAATTTCGGTTTCCGACTTGAAATGTTTGCAGCAATTATGTAATTCAGCAATCAAAACATAATGGAATAGGTGTTATACTTTTAATAACTATATTACGAGGACAAATCAAAAAGTCTTTGATCCTATTTTGTTAAAGTCAAAATACGGCTGTGAATACAAAGCGAACATATACATTCCTAGAAGTGAACGTTCCTTACCAGCCGTATCTGCCTTTTGCTCCGATGAGTGGCGCTGCTATCACTCATTTAAGATGGCGGTTGTTCTTCAGACGTCCACAGCTTATGAGCAGCGAAGTGTTATTCGTTTTCTATGGAGAAAGGAACCAACGCCCATTGCAATTCACAGGAAAATGCACCCCACGTACGGGGAAAAGTGACTCGCTGAGAAGTGTTCAGTGGTGGTGTGGTGAGTTTCAAAAAGGTCGTGAAGACTTGCATGGGAATGAGCATTCACTGGGAGAATCTGGAACACCCACCTTACAGTCCAGACCTTGCCCCTAGTGATTTTCACGTTTTAGTTCCAGTGAAGAAGCTTCTGGCAGGACAGAGATTCACATGTGACGAAGAAGCCAAGAAAGTGGTCCGATGGTGGTTCCACATTCAGCCGGAAGAATTCTACCACAGGGGGATCTCTAATTTAGAGCTGCGATGGGACAAATATCTAAACCGGTGTGGCGACTATGTGGAGAAATAATGTAAGGTACGTAGTACACTACGTATATTTGCAAATATCTGTATGTACCTGTTTTTGGCGAATAAAAAATAGGCGCAAAGACTTTTTGATTTGCCCTCGTAAATATGCACAAATTATTACATTTGTGAAAAACTACAAATGCTGTTCCTTTCAGTATCCTGAGACGGCCTGTTTTCGAGTAATTAGTGAGTAATTCGAATAGTTTGTGAGTCTCGAAAGGATGTATGCATTTCTGGAATATATTTTCTTACTAAATGTAAACGCCTCCTCTTTTTGCCTTTCCTCTCACCCCTATTTTGTTGAGTTAAACCCATCTGAACGCATGCGTAAAAGTGAGAAGCGTTTTCGAATCCATTAGCAAACTATTAATTTTTATGAATAAAATTGATGATCTGCTTAAATCTCTTCTGAAAATTCAAACAATTTAAAGTAATACTGCTGCATCTTTAAAAGTTGTCAAGTTTTAATTAATTTAGAGCTTTCGTCCAAATAAATTGATAATATACATAATAAAGTAAGAAATGTCTGAGATGAATATAAAATTAATCACAGAATTTCTCTTAAATAAATTCAGAATAAAAAAGTAATTAAATAAGTATTAATAGACTGATGGAGCTGACGAAAAATTGAATGTTATTTTGACGAGCGACTTCTCATTGAATTCTCTTTCAACATTTTCATTCATTTCAATTAAAAGCATTCAATGAAAAAGTATTTTCAAATATTTAATGAAAGAATTCCAAAAATGTAGAGAATTTTTATAATTCGACAAAGTTAATACATTGAGCAAATTTTTGAAAACAGTATTCAAATATTTTGGTAAAATAAAAAATTTCTAAGCGTGTTTTTTTTCTTCGGTTATCTGCTCTGATTCTATTAAGGTTTCACTTTCTAAACCTTAAATAAAATGAAAAAAAAAGTTAAAGACTAGATGAAGATAGAATGCTAGATAAGTATTTCCATTCATTCATTTAATTTACCTTTTCTGTCACAATTAGAAAACTCAATGCTGGTAATTAACTGAAATGCATTTTTAATCATATATGCACTCGGAAATCAAATTCCAAAATCAGCATTTTGAATATTACAGAAATTAAAAATTAAATGAGGCAACAATTTAAAGTCATTTCAACTTTTGCTCAGAAAATTCCAACAAGTTTATTATTAAATTATATCAAACATTCTTTCTTAGCCATTTTGCATGAGTATTAAATAAAAAGAATTATTTCCGCATAGAAATTTTAATTTTGAATTAGAGGGCTGCTAACTAAGTATTAGTCAATAAATATTGGAGTTTTAATCAGTGTATTCATGGCAAAAATATTAAAAAAGCATCTTTTAATTTTTAAAATGTATTTAATAACTCAAGAAAGACTAAGATAAATAATGTTTTGTGACCAAAATTTTAGACTAATATTGAAATTTAGATCCAATTCGTCGGAAAGAAAATGCCCAAAATTCATATTTTTCTTAATTATGCTACAAAATACAAAACATTGTATACTGAATAACACATAGAAATTTAGTAGGAGAAACTACTCACTATTCTGGGTCTGTCGTGACCTTAGAAGATTTGTTGTCCCCCCTCCCTCCCCCTCCTACATAATATATTTAAAAAAATACAGAATTCAGATGATGTAGAAATAGGGTGGCATTGGTTCAGTTATTAAGATAATATAAATATCTTTCAACTAATTATAGACAATACAAATAATTCTCACATAAGAATGCGAAGATGCAGACTTTATTGTCTAGGAATAAGTGTATGAAATATACGCCACATAAGCTATAAACTCACTGCGAATTAACTCTATTTAATCCGCTAATTCAAGTTATTAGGAAAATTATAGATCTCAAGGCAAAGAGAGAAAAGACGCTCTCTCACGCTAAGCCAACCAACATAGCTCGTTGTCCGAATTGAAATTATTCCCCTCCTTAAGTCGCACCTTTTAAATAACTCCCCGATAAAGAGGACGGGGCAAACTCAGAAACGGTGAGCGCATTACTGGCAACTCTGGAACTTTCTCCAATATTCTTTAAGAGCAAATCTTTATTTCTTAGCTTCTACTACACATTTTAGCATGTTGTAAAAACCATTAGCGACCTCATTATGTCGCCAACACAACCACATCGCCAAATTAGTCAATTATGGCGATCTTCTGTTGTAAATCCCCTTAGAATGGTCTTTTCTCTCAGCCGGGAGATTCCATTATAATTAATTTTATAGATTTAAAATTTTTAAAAATATTTGCACAAAAATTCATACATATTTATAATATTTACATCTAATTTACATAAAATTTATAACATTATAAAATGAATAACATTGATTTCCTCCACAAAAAGACTCTAAAGTAAATTATGAAATTATTGTGATACTTTACTATTTTATCTACAATAATTCATGAGATCTTATATTTCTTTTAAGTTTTCTTATTAAAAAATACTTCTGGTTCATTTGACGAAGATGTTGTAATGCACATTGTTCTTTTATCATGCACATTATCATTCATATTTTTTTGCGTGAAAACAAATGGAGAACCTTACCCACAAGCATTGTTCTTCCTTTATATTATGCACAGAATATAAGAACCTTCTTCGCCAATCAGGGTGCATCTCAGTTTCTATTGGACGGATCGTTAAAATTCTCGAAAATTTCAGCAATATCCCTTTTGTCGCTAAAGTTACCAAATGGTTACCAAGATTATAACCATGCTCTGAAATTACTGACGCGGCACCCATTTAGCCTGCAAAAGGGCTGATCGTAAAACAGTCTTTCTTACGATAACACTCTTCGTACTGGGAAGCAAAATTACAAGTTTGTAACAATATAATGAAATACTTTTTTGAAAGTGAATGCTTTTTAAATAAAAATATATGATACAGGTGCATCGGAATTTCAGGTAGCATTTTGAATATGGATACAGACTTGATTTATAGCCAGTAGCAGCGGATTGAAATATTTTGCGGTCATATTAAAAAAAACATTGTGAAGTTCTTTTAATAATATGACCAATTTGGTTTTATATTTAAACGCATTTTTAACGTTAATGTTTTATATTAAATTTATTTTATTTTATTTTTTAAATAAATAGTCTAATGACAATATGAACGCAATGAAGCATTCGAAAACATAACACAAGCATTTGATAAAGTATTGATACTATACTAATATTTCACAATTCATAGAATTAACATTTTTTTACGAGATAAATTTTTTCCAACTAGGAAAATAAAGTCTTTTAATAGAACTACTGCAAATATTATTTGCAGATTTTCATAGGCAGTTGCCTAATTTCTTTTGAGGCAAATCTGCCAATGCTTACAGCAAAAGCTCCTTAAATTTTTTATGCCTAATAATATCGATACATATAACGATAATATAAACGATACATATTTCATATCGTAGAAAATAAAAACTGGTGCTGTTTCTAATGGCACTTGCCATGCACAAGCGCAGTCAGAGATTTCAAGCCGAGGTTGCACCTCTTGGTTTAGGGCTCCAACAAGGGTCAAGAGTAAGTCCTAGCTACTCACGCATCACATTCGCTTGCACAGCCCCCTTTTTAAAGGGGGGAGGGCATATTTAAGCATATCACAAATAGAATAGATGAAGAACCGTCATGCTCGAACCGGGACTCGGACCCAGAATACAGGGAATATGTGCTACCCCTATGCCAGAACGTTGGCAAATAAAAGCTGATATGTAAAAACAATCCCGCAAAGTTTTAATATAATTGCTTGAAACTTAATTATAACATCGAAATCAACTAATACAGACCAGAAATCAAACATTTCGAATAACTTTTAAATATTATTTAAAAGTTAATTAGAAAAAAGATAAAATATTACTTCACTGAATTGTAAAACTTCAATTCTACAAGTTGTTCAATCTATGCAACTATTTATTAAAATCGAATTATTAATTATGATGCCAAGCAGGAAAGAAATGATAAGCATTACAGCACTTTTATGGCGTTATTTCGGAAAATCTGGCGCATTTTTACGATGCAACGAGACATATTTGGCGGCGTTGTGCTTGCTTTGTTATAGATATCCGCTGTTTGATCTCTCCAGCTGATGTTCACATGTACTCCTCACCAACTCTGCAATTGGCTTTAAGGGCTCAAACGCATTAGGGGGAGCAGGAAGCTTAATTTGTCTCAAGCGGTTTCACATCCGTAATTATGGCCGTTAATTTCCTTACTAGCAGGGGGGCCATTACAGTCGTCCCCCTTCCAAAGGTCCCCCGGTTATCGATTCGGTCTCTTGTGACATAAGTGTTTGTCGAGAGATGATGAACAGAGTTTTCTACATGTAAAGTTAGGAACACATTTGCTGTGAATTTTTTAAAAAGAAATAAAAGATTAAAGTGAAATTTGCTATGCATATTTCAATGTATCATGTCAGAACATTATATCTTGAATGGCCAATGTCAAACTGCTCGCGCAAGTTACATGATATTTTTAATAATTTTAATTTGTTTTATTGAATAAGTCACTTTAGTATATCAAACGATCCAAAAAAAACCTTTGTCTCGCATTGATTGTTTAAAAAATATAATACATTTCCTACTTATTTCATTTCATATAATCATGAGCGCAAAATGACATTTTTCTAGGTTTCATTTGTTGTAGTGATTAACTTATTTTTTAAAAACCAGAGCTTTTATCAATGCAATGGCAACGCGTTATTAAAAGCTGATTTTTTGAGATGCTCGTCAGATAATAAAATTTCCATTTTTCGCTAACGGAATTTTGTTGACGCCAAAATCCTGACCCCAAAAACATTTTCTGACATGATGATAAAAAATGATATCTACGATCGCAAATTTCAAGTTATCATGTGAAAACATTTTTATTTTTTAAGTCATTATTTGTCTTAATTGTTCTGTATCATTAACCAGTTTAAACCAATTTTAAATAATCACCAATCTCTCTCTCTCTCTCTTTATATCTATCTATTTATCTATATGAAAATAAAAATAAAAATATGAGATGAAAAAAAAACCCCGATTGTTTTTCTAAATATAGACACATGCGTACTCTGATGATCTCCTGATTGTTTAAAACCGATTAACGACTTAAATTAATAAAGGCATTTCAAACGGGTTCAGAGAATGAATGATTTTTAAATCAAGTTATAACTTAAGTTACTTTCTACATTAATTTGCAATAACCCTAAAAGTGGAAAATTGGTTGCTCAAATACGTTAAATTTGTTGGTTTCGTATTTTGAATTTTCAAAAACCTCAAACCAAAAGAACAACAGGTTCTCACATGACTGTCTATTTGTATAAAAATATTATTTCAAAACAATGTGAAAATCGAGTACGTAGTTTGTTCTAATTTCATGGCTTGCAAGTTTTAGAAGGATGTAAACTATGGTTAGAGTTAGAGATAGTTCAGGTTCGTAAAGCTAATTTTTCAATCACATTTAACTTTGTGATGACTACTTTTAATGACCATCTGGCTCGCCGGAAATCTTGGCAGTGTTCGGTTTAAATTAAATCTTTTACGCATAATTTGATATTTATAATTATCTCAAGAAAAGTGGAATCTGGCTAATGAAGTCGAGTACCATGACATCTAAGGCCATTAAAAACTCCAGTGTCTAGATAATCTATTTCAAATTGCGCGCTGTCTTTTACGGCAAAGTGACTTCACTTTCGGATTCTTCAAGTAAACCGTGGGGATAATTAACAGAATATTTACTTTGTTTTCTACAGCAGAAGAAAATAACTCGATGTGGACGAATACAAAGACACAAATTTTTAAAAGCAATAAAAACGTCTGATTTTTATTGCAACAATTATACCTACTGTTCAAAATCATGCAAAAATTATTTTAAAAAACCTGTCAAATTAAGAAAAAACAACAACACGTAAATGTATTTAAATTAAATAGATTTTTTTCGAAATATTAAAATAGTTTAGGAATCAAATTCGTGAAATTATATTTTCAAAAGTTGATTAAAAAATGGAAAAATTTCGCTTAATGTTTTAATTAATTGAAATTTGGAAAAGTAACTCTTCGAAATATACATTCATATTTACTAAAGCATGTATCTGACAAATTCGAAAGATGTGGTTACAGTTGTTTGTATCATGAAGCGTTGAAACACGCACACGCACACACACACACACACACACAAACACACACACACACACACACACACACAAACACACACACACACACACA
>JAOUZG010022949.1:137481-168706 GCA_026289955.1 Argiope argentata
AGAGAGAGAGAGAGAGAGAGAGAGAGAGAGAGAGAGAGAGAGAGAGAGAGAGAGAGAGAGAGAGAGAGAGAGAGAGAGAGAGACTGTTTATTTTATAAGAATAGATGAAGTTTTCACACAGAAAATATTATAAACGTCAAATAATTACTCTCAAAAAATAGATAAATTTACCCATTTTATACTTTCTTGAATTCCAAATAATGTCATATTTGTTAAAGAAGTTTGATAACCCGAAACATAACCTGCCAGGCTGATGATTTTAGCATGATACCCTTACATGGAAATGGTAAGCTTGTATGAAATGTTTGATTCATAGCATGAGTGTGACAATTACTTTTCCTAAACTGGAACTTTGTTGCTCTTTACATAAAAAGTACTATCCAAAAAATAAGGCTGAAACTATCCAAAAAATAAGGCTAAAAATTTAATTTACTATTCGTGCTGAAAAGAAGTACCTTGCTTATTTTTTAAATAAGTAAATGTTTATTTTTTGTTGTTGTTCTCGTGTTCCGTTTTCCAATGGAAGGAAGGGTGCTACAGCTTCTGAGGGTAAGTCATAGAACAGACTCTCCGACCCGTCACGAAGGCACACGGAAAAACCATCGACACTGAATGACCGGATCGCTGCAACAGCAATTAGCGAGAACTGTGGTTGAGTCCTAATGGCCATCACCGGCCCAGATGCAACCCTCCCCAAAGGGAGTACGTCCCGTCTTCGAGGGGGGAGCCTAACCCCCACTTTTATTGTAACCACTGGGTTGGCGAGATCCAACCACCATACTGGAAGCATCTCTTTCCCAATTACGAGGTGCTCTCCGGGGGTCGAGCTTCTGCGGGTATGGGCCCCTGAACACTCGAAGGCAGAAGTCTGAATTCTAGCTCACATACGTCACAAACTCTTTTTTACGGGGCGAACTTCATTTATACATTTCATTCATTCATCCATTCATCCACAGACCGTAATTTAGATCTGGAACTAAGAACGATCACCTCTAAATCAGTACCCCCAGTGATATTACTCTCGACATGGAGGACTTTGCGATCACGATGAATTTAACATGCACCAGCCACCACACACATGGAGAGTTTTCGACTGGAGGGTTCGAACTCGTAGCCCAAGGGATGTGAGTCTAACGCCCTACCAACCAGGCTATCGCGGCCCTAAGTGTTTATCTGTATGTACGTCATAAATCTGAAAATTGAAATAACTTTAAATTTATTTGTGGTCTAACAAGCAACAATAAAGCTATACAATTTTTCTAAGCCGTCTTTTATAAGCCTTTAATCGCCGTGCCTATTCGTCATATGGGTCATATGCCTTAACAAATAATTATTACATTTATCTTGCCTCCTATGGCAGATAAACAAATAATACCTTTATCAATAACTAGATATGCTATCTCTGAGAGAGAATTCTTTTTTGCTATCTTTTGGAAACAAATTAATGTGGGTTTTTCGTGCAAATTGTGTTCATATATATGTATTTTTCTATTTCTAAGCAATATTATTTACTATTGTTAACAATATTCTCTGGTTTATCTGACGGATGCAGCGTTTTGTTTGATAAAAAACATGCGACTCACGGAGTCTTAAAGCTAACGAAAGGCACCATTTATCAAGATTATATGTAAAGAAACACCGCTAACAGCCAGTTTGGTTTAATGCATAAATAATCTCCAAGATTTGTCCCTCAAGCTTCTTAGAAGGGCAAAGCTGCCATTATTCCAATTTCATTTCAATTCATTGTATTCAATCTCTCAGATATTGATTATTTTATCGCAAATAAAAATCATCCGTTAATTTTAATCTTAATTTTATTCATCCACTCAAATTCAAGTAATTTTTTTTAAAAAAATGCAGTGGATGAGATTTGATGTTAATATAGTTTTTTTAAATATGAATTCCTTAATTTACTATCAATTAATTAAAAACTAACTTCCGCGCAAAAAATCTTCATTTCTCCGCCTCCAAATAAGTAACGAATTCAGGTTCTTTTTTCACCACACTAATAAGGTTAGGCTTAATATGTTTTCATCTGATTATTTTAAATGGTTCTGTTTATTTTCATAATGCTTGATGCATTTAAAATTAAACAATGTTAATGAATCGATTTTTTCCGATTCTTTTTGAAGTAGCTTCGAATTAAAATAAGGCAGAATAAAGAAAATTAGCAATTTCTAACCTGTATTGCGTTACTCAACTGGTGTAGAAAGTTCAGGAATTTTGTGTTGCCTCAATTGGCGTTGAAATACCAATGCGAGTATAATTTTTTTTATTAATTGTTAAAGGCAATTTCAATTATTAGGCTGGCATAGCCTGGTTGGTAGGGCATTGGATTCGCATCCGTAGGCTGCGAATTGGAACTCGACAACCGAAGACTCTCCGTGTGTAATAAACGTTACTACATCTGTTGTGGTCACAAGTCTTCCATGTCGAGAGTAATACCCATTCATCCGTTGTAAGGTGAAACAAGAGAAAAACAACTGTAATTATTTAATAAAAAGTAATTAAAATAAAAATTTTCTATGTTAATCTAAGTAGGAATCGATTTTTAAAAATAGTTTTTATATTACTTTTTGTTTGATAAAAATTAAATTTCGACTTACCATGAATGTCGAATTAAAGCGTTTTAATTTTATCTAGTGTTTGGAAAGCTTTTACATTACTCAATCTTTCTTAATTGGCAAGTTTTGTTCAGTTCTTAGGAGGAAGCGTCTTTTACACAACGGCTAATATATGGAAGAGGTCCATGTTTCATGAAAATTGTTCTTGAAAGGCATTGACGTGATTGAAAATCTGGGACAATTTTATTCTGAATTGAAAATGCATTTCCCTGTCCGGTTATCGAACATGTTACCAGACATCTCGCACTTCAATTTTCATGCATCATGCAGCTCCTCCACATATTATCCGTTGTGTAAAGGATGTTCAGCCATAATCATTTTACAGAAGAACTTATCATCAGCCGTCTCTTACACGATCTATGTCCTCCCCTGTCTCCAGACTTAGATCCGTGTGACTTTTGGCTTTGAGAACATTTTAAACATCAGATATGTCGTGATAATCCAACATCTTTACCTGATTTAAAAAGCAGCATCTCACAGCTTGTTCTTATTATTTCTTAGAACACACTACCGTCAACTGTGGAACATGCTATCCTACGATTCCAGAAGGTAGTGGGAAATGATGCTGTTATGTTGAACATGTTTTTTTTGTAATTAATTTTGTCAAAAAAATGATAAATGCATAATTTATTTGAAAAACTGACCTGGTGGGGAAATTTTGAACTATTTTTTTTATTTACTCAAACAAATTCCCATTTCTTCATCCGATCATACACAAAATTACTTACCTTTCTGAACAATAATTTCACCAGTAGACAACTTTAAAATAGGGTCATTTACTTAAGGGCGTCCTGTATAATGATGACTAAGCTTCTAATATGATTCAAAAATATGTCATTTTGCTTGATTAATTTTCATTAATAAATCGAAAAATTTACACAAGCATCTTAATTTTAGATAAAGCAATATTGATTCAATTCCCAGCACCATATTGCTTCATCACCTTTCTTATAATGCTTTAATAATTATCGCTTATTAATAATTACTAAGCCTAAAGTGCATTGCCCTGCATACATTTACTCTCTCCTTAACTTATCGCCTTAATTGGTACCATATTTAAACCTGAATACGTAACGTGATAATGTGTTTATAATCATTGAACACAGGCACTAAATGCATGTATACTAATACATTTCCGATATTGTTGAGCAAATTACACGGACGGTTAGTCTTAAGCTTTGAGTTTAAAGGATTAATATGAGAACTCTGAGAACTGTGAATTCTGCTGAGTCAAGAATGTTAACGTCGTAATCGAGAGTTAGTTGTTAACATGTTATTCTAAATGATCTACAGAGCTAATTAGAGATATTATAGAGATGTTAGGTAATTTATAAATGGTAGTTACATAAAATATTTTCTGGTAACTAAAATTAATCGTAAAATGGGGGATATTAAGCTAAGAAAACGTATAATGGAATTGAGAATTAATTTATAAGATATGCAATTTAATGTGACAAAGCATGTAAACTCTTTCTTGCACCACTAGCTGATCCCTTGTCAGAAATTTATTTCTCATTACATAACAAATAAATTTGTTAATAAAAGATTAAATGAAATATCTGCTATGCATATTCCAAAGTATCATGTCAGAACATCATATCTTGAACGGCCAAGCAATACGTGCTCGTGCGAGTTAAATGATATTTTTATTCATTTTTAATCGTTTCATTGAACGAGTCACTTTAGCACTGTAAACGATCCAAAAAAACTTTGTCTCGCATTGATTGTTAACAAAAAATATCCATTTCCTATTTATTTCATTTCATATAATCGAGTGCTCAAAATGACATTTTTCTAGGTTTTATTGGCGGTAGCCATTAACTTATTTTTTTAAAAAAAAATCAGAGTTTTTTTAAATGCAATGGCAACGCGTTATTAACAGCTAATTTCTTGAGATGCTCCTGCAGGTAATAAAATTTTTATTTTTCGCCGACGGAATTTTGTTCACACCAAAAACCTCATCCCCAAAACAACATCATACTCTGACACGATAATAAGGGAATTATTTACAGGTAATTATGATTAATGTTTTAAGATTTTTATCACTGTTGTCATTTTTAAAAAATAATATTAACACATAGAAATCGTCTCCTGAAAACTTTCTCGCAAACTCTCTAATAAAGATGTCATCACAGTCTTGTACGGCATTGGCGCATAATTGTTACTAAATATTAAGATTTGGCTTAAATTTAGCATTTTTACTAAATTCATCGTGTGATCCTTGGCGATAGTTTTGGCCCTTAATCATGAGCATGAGGTTCAAAAGTATCCAAAAATCAAATTGGATTTTCATACTCGTTCTTCCAAACCGAATGAAGCAAAAATTCTACATTAAACAACCCTTAAAGTTTTAAAACTAAAATTTTATGATTTATTTATGTCATTTTGTTTTCGAGTTAATGCGTTTCAATGTTAATTTCCCTAAAATTATAGACCGACAGACGGTCAATTCTTTGTTGCATTTTGGTAGACGTCTATATTAGAGATTTTAAATCTACCAAGCTCTTTTCATTTTGTAGATATTGTGCTAACTTACATTCGAATGAATGGATAGACAGACATCTTTGAAACAATTTTGCCGAGATTCGATAGAAATCTTCACATTTGGTTTGAAATCTGCATGCCAACTTTCATCCGTCTATCTCAAAGCGGAGTAATAACGCAGTGATATGGTTATAGTAGTAAAAAATAGAGAAAAAAAATGCAACTGTTATTGCAAGGAACTTATGGTAAAAAATGTAAATGGAATGTATGGAACATTTTAAGGGAAATGTAAACTTTTATTCGAAATTGGAATAAATAATGAAAAAAAAGGGAGTTATCCATTTGATCATTGAAACAAATGTTATTTTCATTATTGTATTCCTGAAAAGAATTTTATTTCTCCATTTTTTAAGATGTAAATGATCAAAATCAGTTTAATATGCTTATGTAATTATACTAATAAGATATTTTAGGTTGCGTCAATCCATGATAATCTGATATTCTTTTAACAAAATTCTTATAAACATCGCAGAAAACTAATTATGCGCTTGCACTTGAATACCGTTAGTATGTTGTTGTTGTTACTTATGGCACTTGCCATAGACAAGCCCCCTGCTGATACAACAGCAGATTTAAGTCGAAAGGAGCGTCTCTTGTTTTTACAAGTAGCGGCATCTAGGGCCAAGAGTACGACTTAGCTACACACTCACCACATTTGCTTGCACAGCCTCTCTTTCACAGGGGGGCACAGTCACACATCTCACAGGTAGCCCACAGAAGAACATCCATTTCCAAACTTCGACTCGAACCCCCAGGACACGAGGAAGAAGTGCTATCTCTGTGCTAGAAAGCCGTCATACCGTTAGGAAAGAAAAGAATAACAGTAATATGAAAAGTACAGTGCCGTTGAGAAGTGTTGGAAAATTTCGGCATTAAGGTTCTAAATTCCAAATTCTTTTGTTTTTCGTATTTCTTTTTTAAATGATGTAAAGCACTTTTGAACTTGCTATAGTGAATATTTAGTTTTTGGTAAATCACTTCACTTGACATTTCGGTATCATATTTGACATTTAAAACGATAATCGAAGTTATAATACAAATATTAGAACTAAGATGATATAAATACGTATCATTATGTTTGTAATGTTAGAATTTTACTGAGACTGTGTGGTGGTTCTCTGGTCATATAATGATCGCCTATATAGTCATGCCTGTAAATAGTTCATGTTTCGTTTCTTCTTAAATGCATTATTGGTTTTGTACTTTTATCTTGTCGGACCCAATATTTGGAGACTTTTATCTGTCACCATTCAACTGTGGCGACTCTAATGGGAAACAACTGAATTTCAAGACATAATATAAGATATTCCTTTAGCAAGATGTGCCCAAATAATAAAATGTACATTTTCATCTCATCCGGTAAAGATAGACTAAATACATTATAAATTCTGCTTAGATAAAGAGAGCTTTGGATGTTAAACATATTCCGCAGTTTCTTTTATTTATCCACTGCTTTTATTTTGAAAAAGCAGCTACAAAAATCGAACTTCAAACTGTTAGTGGATTCGCGCCAAATGTAGAAAAGAAATCGTTTGGTCAAGAGCGCAGTTGTGTTGGCTGATTGTATAACAATTAGCCGGAACTTCCAAGCTGGTAGAATGACTCGTAACAGAGTTAAAAAAGAAATCGTCTGTTTAGAAACAAGAGTTTGTGGAATATTTTATAATAATGTGTCTACACAGTCGTGGGAGAATAATACAATGTGTCGGAAACTACAGCTTTATAATAATCCGTTCTAAAGGTTCAGAGAGTTTGAAAAGGGTAAGTTTCTTATTTAATTAATTTTAAATTATCATTTAATAAGTATATTCTTATTCAGAGTGAATTTTTCAGTTTAAAAGAGATATTAAAAATATGGGTTTATTACTTTATCATTGTATTGAAGAGTTCAATTTGTAAAACAAACATCAGCCAAAATTATCATCATTTGAAGATTTTGGGCTTTAAAATAAGCAGATAAGAATTGTTGACGAATTCTTTTTTTCATAGTAATATCTAAATGAAGTAAAAATGAATTAAATTATCTTAATTTTATTTGTTAATATGCAGTTTCATACAAATACAATACAAAAACGATGCGATATAAAGCGGGATATTTCAACAAAATTTATAAAAAATTAACTTGTTGGGAAATTAAATATTTGATGTGAGAAAACGTTGCAATTTTCCTACATATATGGAATGATAGATTTCCAATTGTAATTGGAGTTGTGTTAAGAGAAATGCAGGTTTGTTGATTTAAAAAATATTTTTAGCTCTGATGTTAAATTAATAAATGTGACAAAAATCAAATTCTTTAAATTGCGAAATGTACTGAATACTATGTGTTTTTACTTTCAGATAAGATTATTATTAAAAACTAAAGCATAAATAATGATATATGCATAATGCTATTAATTTCTGAACTACTTGCATTATATTCCACTTGAAAAGTCAATATATAAAAATAAATATATTTTTAAAAATCATATTACCTTAATTTTTAAATAATTTTTACAAATATATTTAATTTTCCATGATATATTATTGATGATTTATGTGCCTAAGGCCACAAATTGACAAAATGCACCAATGAGTTCATATGTTTACTGAACCAATGATTAAGAAATAATGTCGACATACAGTTCTGGTTATTAAAAATAATGAGTATTGGCTTACTAAAGCAAATATCTTAAATCATTTTTTGTGCCCAAAATAGAAAAAAACCCCGATTTAATTCATGTGATGTCTTAGACACACAAGTTGAAAAGCTAATAATATTTAATCTTTAAATAGGTTATCGCTTACTTTGCACACTGTATACAGAGAGAAGCTATTGTAATCATCAAACAAGTCGATGTAGAAAATCGAACGATGTTCGACATTTCATTGCTTTATGAATCTAAAAACACATTTTTCAAATTACGTCTGTAATTTTTTAACACTGTAACTCTAAAACTCTTTAAGATAGACAGATCAAATTTGGTGTTAAACCTTGACATCCAATTTAGGAATTTTTAGCAAATTTTAAACAAGCAAGTTTGTCTGTGTGTCTCTACAAGTGAACACAATAATTAAAGGTACTTTTACGTTAGCCGGGCGCAAGCGAAAAGCTGCCAAAGACATTAAGCAAAATTCTACCATATTTGGCAAATTTTTGGCTTTAAAATTGTTGTAAGAAATTTGGCATAGTTCTACATTATTTGGTGATTTTTTCGCTTGCGCCCGACTAACGGAAGAGCACCCAATTACCAAAAGTAAAGAGCTAAATAGATAAAATTATGTACTGAAACTTAGGAAGAAATAATTCTTTCGGTTTTTCTTATGCAAGAATCTCATTGGATTGCAAAATTAAATATGAGAGAAAAAATGAATCCATATGATATATTGAGACCCTTACAAATTGAATAAACAACTTGAAACATGAAAAAAGTAGGAGATAGGGATTTAGAGCATCTATGGCTGTTATTCCTTGTTTCCAAATGTATTTTAAGTTAATTAACAGTCACAAAGCAGTTCTAATGATGCGATTTACTCCATATTCGAGATTTTAAATTTCCATGAAAAGATGAGATACAATAATACGAACAGTCTATAAAATATGGAATGGTGATAAAGAAAAGAGACACAAAAAGGCCTCAGAATAATATGGGAAATAAAATTAGTAGTTGTTGAAGCACTTCTATGTTTGAAAAGAAACTTGCATATTGGTCTTGTTTGCAGTCATTTTACCCAAAACAATTTTGAAAGAGACATCTTGTTTATCTAATTGTAGTGAAGTCCACAACTTGTCTGTAAAATATGTATATTTTTTGCACGAGAGTATTATGTGTTCAATATTATTACAATAATAACTTAATAATATTGAACAACTATTAATAATATTATTGAATAACTATTATGAATTGGCGTTATTAACGTAATAATATTACATGATACTATTACATTAATAACGCCGGCATTCTGGCACAGAGGTAGCATATCTTTCTGGTCACATGGGCTTTCCTGGTTTGAGTCCCGCTTAGGGCATGGCTGTTCTTTTGTGTTCTATCTTTGAGGCGTGTGAATGTGCCCCCCCCTCCCTGTAAAAAGGGGCTGAGTAAGCGAATGTGATGTGTAGCTAAGTCGTACTCTTGGATCTAGTGGGCACTACTTCAAAAACAAGAGACGCTCATTTGGCTTAAAGTCGCTGACGGCCGTCAGTGCGCTTGCCCATGGCATGTGCCATTAGTAACAACAACAACATTAATGACAAATGGGACAATTTCGGAGATTAAAACGATTCAACAGTCCTGGTGTCGTAATTGTTTTGCTGATTAGTTGGGCTAAAACAATATCATACCTCCGATTTTTGAGCCAAGAAGATAATGTTTCAATACTAGAGATGTCTCCTAAGGCGATAATATATTTACTCTTTCTATAATAGATTTTTTTTTCTGATATGTGAATGGACAACACTTAATCTTTTCTATTGCGCGATATAATAGACAACTCACTAGAAGTCAAAGAAGTTGTAGGACGTTTGCATTAAATTGCACAAGATAAAGTTTGATTTAAAGCTCAAATATCTTCTGTAGATACATAAATAACGCGAATTTTACATTTTGCTATTAATCACCTAATTTTCAAAGAATTACCTTAATTTGAAAATAATGATAAAAGGATATTTTCAACCGTCGTGTCCCGAATTATTGCCTACCCAGTAAAAGAGTAAATAAATACCTTTTTATATACATCGCAAGACCATTGTATTTATGTAAATATTTTAACAACAACAACAAAAAGAGCACGCTTCTAAAAGATTGCTATTTATCAATATCTGTAATACTGATAAAGTACCTTTTACATTAAAAAGCTTTGGTTGTTATTAAAAGCGGCATATATCATCTTTTAATTTAAATTGCTCAAAAATCGCGTAGGTTGGCACGGATACGTTTTGGATTTTGGAAATGATTTAGTGTTAATGGGTTTCAGATAACAGTGATTTAAAACATATCGGATATTCTTTTGAAGTAAGATCTATTATTCGCCTCTAACTATTACCTATCCCACCTACTTTACTTCAAAGCGGATATTGTAGAGATAACCGGAGAATACGTTTGTTAAGCGCATAGGCATGCTGTGCTACTTCGAATTGGTGTAGGTCTCTGTGTAGTTTGGCTTTGTTTATATTTAATGAAATTATAAATTGAACATACATATGAGAACATTTCTAACATTTGCTTATTATAATGTCAGAAAAGGATGCTGTTTTTGGGATGAGGTTTTTCCAGCATCAACAAAAATCCATAGGAAAAATAAACATTTCATTATCTGCACGAGCATCTAAAAAAATCAGCTTTTAATAACGCGTTGTCATCGGATTTACAAAAACTCTTATTTTTTAAAAAATAAGTTAATGATTACAGCAAATAAAACCTAAAAAAGTGCCATTTTTAGCAAGTGATTATGTGAAATGAAATAAATAGGAAATGTGATATTTTTTAAACAATAAATGCGAAACAAAGTTTTTTGGATCGTTTGTGATACTAAATTGACTCATCCAATGAAACAATGAAAATGAATAAAAATATTATAACTTTCACGAGCACGTAGGGCTTGAGCGTTCCAAAAATTATGTTCTGACATGATACATTGAAATTTGCATAGAAGATTACATTTTAAACTTTATATTTATATATTACTAGCCGTCTTTGGCGACCAGTCGGTTCGCCAGTATTAATGCTCGCTAAAATTTTCATATAATATTTTATGTAGCTGTGTCTCATAACAGGTTTTTCATCAAAATATTTTTAAACCAAATAAATTTTGATAATCATATAATTCATTTATAGTATTATTTTCTTCAGATGGTCTGTTCATTGTACTACTCATCTTTCTCTTTCTATCCGAGCAATGATTATCCCGGAATTGACATTTTACTTAAATGGTGGAGGGAAAGGTCTAAAACGCTACGTTTTTATGGAATAATGAGATTCAAATTTTCAAAAAATGTAAATACACTAAACAAATAAAGACACAATTGGTTTTCAAGAGATGTGTAAGTTTAAAAACAGCTTGGAAAATGCCGCGCACAGAGGAAATAATGGTGACACACACATACCCTTCTTTTCTTTCTTTTTTTTTCTTCCCTGCCCAGACTTTATTTTGAGCAGGCATAAATTAAATATCCATACAGACTAATAATAAAAGCAACTATTTTCTTTCTTTTTTAAACATCCCGTTATCTATGAATGAAAACCAACTGACTTCGCGCATTTCTTTCTAAACAAATCATAATTTATTACTTCCTGCTATCTCACTCAGTTGGTGTGGGGGAAGGAAACGAAGATTTTTGGCAGGAAAGTAAGAAAAGTGTCGTTTTAACTATTTTCCATGCAGTTTTTTCATTTTTTCTCTCCATAAGAACCATCTACGTGTCTTAAAGAAAATCATTAAAAAATTAGCCGAATTGGTCCAGCCGTTCTCTAGTTTTGCGATTAGCAACGCATTTCGAGAACCATTTTTATTAATATAGATAGATGATTATTAATTTATTGAGTTAAGTATTATAATATTAATCTTCTTTGGCTTTAATTCGTTAGGGCTATTAGTTGCATTTAATGTCAATTAAATCTTTTAGTCGTAACATGATGCTTACGATGCCTTCAAATATTTATTTTTTCACATCAATTTGTGGTATAAGTTGAATTCGTGTTATGTTAATAATGTTCTGGGTACTTTTACGTTAGCCAGAAAAAATCGCCAAAGAAATTTGGCAAAATTCTTCATTATTTGCCAATTTTCTGCTGGCCCTCGGCTAATGGAAAAGTGCCATGTTCTGTTTATTATGTCTAGGTACTTTTCCGTTTGTCGGGTGCAAGGGAAAAATCGTCAAATAATGTAGAATTCTGTTAAATTCCTTGGTGATTTTTCTTTTGTGCCCAGCTAACGGAAAAGTATCGAAGTCGATTTCCATAGCACAATAGTGCATTTAACTACATACTATTTCTTAAAATTTTGTTTTTGTTTTTATCGTATTTGACATTTCAGACGATAACTGTTGCTATTATGTAAATAATAGAACTAAGATTATTCAAATACGTATCATTATGTTTGTAATGTTAGACTTATACTGAGACTGAATGTGTGGTGGCTCTCTGTTCTTATAATGACCGTCTACATAGCCTGTATATAGTTCATGCTTTATTTCATCTTAAATAAATTATTTGTTTTAAACTTTTTTTTGTCTGACCCTATCTTTGGCGATTTTTATCTGTTACCATTCCAACTCAGAGACTCTAATGGCAAACAGCTGAATTTCACGCCATAATACAAGATATCCAATTAACAAGGCTATGAACCCAGGTTGCTAATTAAAAGGTTTTTAGTGAAGAAATTAATAGAGGAAAAAGTGAAGAAATTATTAAAGAAATTAATAGAGGAAATTAAGAACCAAATATTGAGACAGCGGGCCGCCTTTCTTTATAAAATAAGGAATCAACTATTGAACCTCTCGACATCAACAGCTATTCAGGTATAATCCTAGTATGCGGTACCCCTTGACTTGGCGACTTTATACCGAGAAGCTGTGACATCATTTCTACCAAGGACGCCCGTTGGCTGGTTATCTACGTTATGATTCCTGTTGAGTTGTTCAGATGTTGCCTGCGAGATTAATTTTAACAAGGGTTTAAAAATTTATTATATTCAGTTAAATTAAATCATCATCTCAGTTTAATTTATTAAATTTACAAAATTGGCGACATTTGTGAATGCGTCGTTTTTGCCTTGGCGAAATTTCTCAGAATGGAGCCAAAGGGGTACCGTATACTAGGATTTAACCACTATTCCTCATGGCGAGATGATATCAAGGTGTTGTTGATGGAAAAGAACTGTTGGCGGATTGCCATTGGATATGAAATGGAAGCTGAAGAAGCAAAACATAAGGAATTAAAAGCTTTCTACTCTAGAAAAGATAAAGCATATAGTGCTATATATCTGAACATATCAAAGAGTTACAGGTGTATAATTACCAATATAGAGGATCCTGTGGTAGACTGGAAAAGCCTTAAAGATCACTTTCAACCGGACTTAAGAGCTCGAATAATAGGACTCGCCGACTTATTTTTTCCTATCGAATCAAACCCACAGGAAGAAATTGGGATTTATGCAACACGAATTAAAAGAATTGTTTATTAACTAAAAGATACTGGTAAACCTATAAATGATTCAGGTGATCCGTTTCCCACCCCTGAACTCAATGGGGTGCTTACATATTAGACCGTCTTCACCAGTAATCGCCAACAGTTTAGTAACTTATTGGAGACGGATTTAAATTTGGCGATAAAGATCAACGGATTACACTATTGTCAGATTGCCATAATTGGTGGTTTAGAAAATCATTGTCGATGACTTCAAATTTGGCGATAAATTTGGGCGGTATAGTACTTAAGTACCTTCAACGGCATCGTTAAAAATATATATAGATGGAATGATACAGAATTCCTATTTGACATGATTCTTGACGAGCTGATTGTAGAAAAAGCGAGACTGAAGCAAACCATGAGAGATCATGAATCCTACGTTTTCCAGTCTGATGCAAGCATCAACATTTTGAAGTATACAAAATGTAAGCTAAATTCTACCCACAGAAGACATTTCCAGCAAACAAAGAAAAAGACAAGAAAATCGAAGTTTCCTAAAAGCAGTTTCATAGCTGAATCCAACTTGGGTTGATACGGAAAGAACATCATCCCCCTTTTCGCCAAGGAGATTTAGCGCTAAATATGGCAACCTGATTTTGTCGTTGGAGGATATCTTTCTCCGGGAGACAAGATGCAAGAGCGTGGCGAGTTGACGATTTTGACAAGTGCGCCAAAGGGGTGATGGCCAATCCGATCACAACCCAACTTAAGACAAGGAGGTGAAGACACGTCCTGGATTTTGGTTAAAGCAACTAATTCACATTTTTGTGGAAATCGAAGTCTTCTCTGGGGACTAGTGCAAGGAACAACCATGTCCGTAGTCACTGGAGGTGTTAAGTGTGATATAGAAGGAAAATGATTTTCGGGAATAAGGGTGAGTTGTACATGGTAAATCTTTTGAATGTATTGTATTATCCGAAATTAAGAAGTATTCTAATCTCTGGATCACTCATCATACGGGGTCGACTTTCACTCGTAAAAACAGCCAGGTCACTGTATTTGTTAAAGAGGGTCGTAAACAATTTATTGCCAAAAAGGCAAACGGTCTATTTTGTGTAAATTTCCAAATTGAAGTGAATCTAGATCATAAAAATGAAAAGATCAATTCCCAATATAAAGATGTATATAAGATTAAATCAAAAGTCCAAAGCTATTCCACTTTCAATATAAATAATTTAAGTGTTTAGTATAATAGAATGTGTCTTTTTAACAAAAACTGGTACTTATGTATTAGACCGTCTTCGCCAACGATCACCAACAGTTTAGTAACTCATTGGCGACAGATTTAAATTTGACGATGAAGATCAACGGATTACACCATTGCCGGATTGCCATAATTGGCGGTTTAGCAACTCAATGACGACGACTTCGAATTTGGCGATTAAGTTGGACGGTCTAATATATATATATATACCCAAAAACTACATTATACGAAATAGTAAAAACAAAAGTGTAAACGGAAGGCCCGAATTAACAGACTTGGATTTAAAATGTGAATCCTGTAAGATTGCTAAATCACGTCATGAAGCCTTCAAACCTATTGGTAAAATTAGATTTAGTAAACCACTTGTTGTTACACATGAATTTATGTGGTCCTTTTCCTGATGTTGCTATTGGCGAAGTACCGATATTTTTTTGAATATCATTGATGAATTTTCTAAAAGGGTAACTGTCTACACAATTAAGGACAAAATTGAAGTATTTAAACATTTCTCAAACTATCAGAAAAGGCCAGAAAAGTTTTTAAATTCAAAAATCATAAATGTTAGAACAGATAAGAGTCTTGAGTTATTTAGATGACTTGGGTATTAAAGCTGAACAAAAAAATGTATATTCCCCACAAGAAAAAGGAGTAGCCGAGCGATTCAACTACGTTACTGTAGATGGAATAAAAGTTCTACCTAATTCTAGCGGTTTGAGTAAAGGATTTTGGGCTGAAGTATTGCTACGTCATGAATATGTTTGGAATTGTGTATGTAATGGTAATGAGATTTTAACTTCTTTTGAACTTTATGGTGGTCATAAACCTTCTGTAAAACATCTAAAGACTTTTGGATGCACAGCTTATTTAAGTGTACTTAACCAATTAAGGAAAAAGTTCATAAGAGCTAAGAAAAGGATAATGTTGGGTTATGCATTAAGAACCTGGGGATATCGCATATGGTTACATAATGAAAGAAAAATAGTAGAAACTATTAATGTATCTTTTGAAGATAAGGTGCAAGAACCAAAAAGCAGTGGAGCTAAGCTGGACCCTAACAGAATATCAATCTAATCAAGTTCTGAATCCATTTCCGAATCTGAGGATATTGTAAATCTGTAAAATATTGTTGAAATTTATACAAAATATGGCTTTTAAAAGATTGACAAACAAACCTATAAAAAATTAAATATTAAATTGGTATCAAATAATTTTTTATCTTTTAAAACCGTATAAAAATCAGCTTTGTTGAAAATGTAAAAAATACTGTTTAATGTTTAATTACAATCTCAAAAAATCCCTTGAGTGCACGTTTTTACCCCTAAAAATAAATATATATCAAAACTGGTAGCTTTAACTCTAATATTGTACTTTTGGTCGCCAATACACGCACGCATACAAACACATTCTCCTTTAGTGTTAGTAGCTATAGATTTATATAATTAGTAGATATATAATAATTTGATTATAATAATTAATAACAATAATTAATATAATTAGTTGTAGTAGTATAGGTTTATATAATACCAATAGAAATGGTCTCCTTAAAAATTTCTTGTGTATTCTGCAATAGAGGTATTGGCATAAAATTGTGGACCATGGCCAAAATCGACCGTTCATATGTTTATTTTCATATATGAAAATTTGTACTTTAATATGGTAAAGAAAACTAATATTTAGCAGGTATTAACGACACGCTATTGGCTAATAATAGTTACGAAAGATCGTTCTCTGGCGATTTTTTCAGATTGATTAATCGTTGATATGCAGTTGAAGCACTATTACCAGAAAACTGATAGAATATTTCCGAAGCCTTTCTTCGATCCGATTCTAACTAAAATTTGATATAGAATTATGATTATAGTAATAAGAACATATATGAAATTTTAATTATTTAAAACATTGCGTTTTTGAGTCATCGTGGTTACTTATATGAGAAAATACAGATTGGACGAAAGGTAACCTTTTTAAACCTTTTAAGTAACCTTTTAAGCACCTACACTTTGGTTGTTGAAATTGTGAATCAGATTTCATTTACCTAAGTCATGGCGTTTTAGTTACCGGTTTACATGCATACAAAAGTACTGATAAAAAGTCGATCAACCCTTTGATGAATTGGTCCCAAATATTATAGATACCAAATCTTTGTCCCAAATGTTATCTATCTAACTCTTTTCAACAGGCACTATGTCCCAAATTTTTACTCTTTTTTAATTGGTACTATAACCCAAATTGTATCTAACTCTTTTTAACTGGTATTTTGTCTGAAATTCTATCTAACTCTTTAATTGGTTCTATATCCCAAATTTTATCTATTTAACTCTTTTTAATTGGTATTTTGTCCCAAATTTTATCCATCTAACTCTTTTTAATTGGTACTTATCATTTCCATTACAGACTGTCGAATGGATAGAATTCTTCTATATGGATTTTATTCGAAATTTGATAGATATTTATAAATGTGGTTCAAAGACCATAAAATCATTTATCAAATTTCATCTTTCCAACTCAATGTGTTTTTAAGTTTTCGATTATATTCACACAGACATTAATTCTTAAAGGGTGTTTTTGGAGCTAAAGAGGTCTGATACATATCAAATCGATAAAATCTCGAGTTTTTTTGAAGAATATTGTACTTTTTTTTTATGCTTCGCATTTAAGCAAGTAATAAAATACAAAGCAGCTGGGTGTCAGATCTTAAGTGACCTGTTGGCTAAATATTCACAATCATAAAAAATACAGTCATATTCAATCTTTTCAAAATATTTATTACTCTGTCTTAACCTATTCTACTTGCTAATATTTTATTTTATCCTTTTTAAAAACTATCGATAAATCAGTGTTCTAGATACATAAAACTTATCATTTCCCATTTTTTTACTGTACTGCGTACTTAACAACGCTTCCAAAACAAATGTGCATTATTTCTTCTATCCGAAGAAGATAGATTACACTTCGAATAGAATTATCCAAAACAACTGACGGACCCTCGGTTTTTCTTTGTTTCTGTTCGGGCAAGTATATTAATTTTCGTGTTCCCGAGGAATATTCCGAAGGTCAGAGAACGACGAAAAACAGCGGAAGGCCGTCCATGAATCGACAAACAATGGCAAAATAAATGATTATGGAAGCATCATATATATTTTTTCTGCTGTGAAAGATGCATTACAATCTTAATGTCACTTAAAGAGTATACGGGGTAAATCATGCGCATAATAGTAAAGAATAGTTTGTGTAATGTCCTTTCAAAATAAAGAGATTAAATTGTCGATGGCCGCTTAAATAATGTCCACCAACATGGAATTGGCAGGCCTCCAAAAAACACTCCAGCCTTACCAGTTCAAAGAAGGGACCATAAAATATAATGTTTCATAGAATGAAACTAATTGACATAGTTTAAGGAAAAATAATTATTTATAATGTTTTTAAACTCTTGTTTCATGTTTATTAAAAATGGGTGAAAATTAGTTTACTTTTTTTGTGAAAATTACAAGAAAAATAAAGTATTTTAATCGTGAAAATACTTGATCTCAGGATTTTAGTGTATCTCCACGAAAATTCAGCGGAGTAAACTCCTTGAAATTTTCTCGTCTAGGCTTTAGTGAAAGTATTGTCGCCTCTCATACGCCGAATGAAAATTGATAAGTACGAGAAAAGCCTTGAACGCCAAGTAATTCAAAGTTTTAAAACAAAGAAACTGAAGGCAAAGCTTCAAAACAAAAACAAATGTGAAATGCTCGCCTTTTTCTTCGAATCGTGTTAATTCCCGCATATAAAAGTTTTAGAATATGTGGTTGCCGTTGAATGCCTCCATTGGCCAGCAGTGCTAGACCAGGTCCATGAATGGATGGGGGAAGATTGCAGCCTCTGTTAGTCACAAGGACCAGAGCACCTAGAAACAGGTGGAGGACCGACTTAGCTCTGTCTCACATATTCGCTTGCACAGCCCCTTTTTACAGAGGGGCACATTCACATATCTCACAGATAGCAACTGAACAACCGTGCCCTAAACGGGACTCGAACCCGGGACTCCCAGAACACGAGGAAAGACGCCTTTGTTACCTTTGTACCTGAAAGCCGGCGCTTCAGAATATAGTTATATAAAAGCGAAAATCGAACACACATTTCTAACAGTTTCTTTTCGATCAATTAAAATCAAAATTTGATATAAAACTACAAATTTAACAAAGATCGCATATCAAATTTCCTTTGTGCACCATAGATTTGCTGAGGAAAAAGTCTCCATTGAAACATCCTTCTTATACTAGTATACTCAAATATACTGGTATTGAAAACTCATTTGAGTCCTTTTTATTAGCATACCATTAAAAGATCGTTTAAAACGTATGTGATACAATTTATGTTGTTTTTGTTTCTAATGCCATGGACAAGCTGATTCATCGGTTGATTTTTAAGCCGAAAGGAACGTCTCTTGTTTTGAAGTAGCGCTAACTAGAGACAAGAGCTACTCATCAAATTCGCTTGCTCAGCCCCTTTTTACAGGGGGCACATTCTTATACTTTACAGATAGAAAACCGAAGAACAACCATATCCGAACATGGACTCGCTCCTGGGACGCCCAGATCGCTGGGAAAATGAGCTACCCCTAGCCTATTTAAAATTTATTGTTTCCTTTAGATTGAAAATTGAAGAATAAAATAGCTCTATTATTTATACTTGGCGCTATTTTATGTTCAAATATAGCTATTATTTTATTTTCAAATATAGCTCTTATGAAATTATGGAGTTTATTTGTATGAGAAAGTGTAGAAGCATAGAGAGCCGATCCACAGAAGGATTTACTTCTAAAGGATCTAAGCTTTAAATCTTAAAAGTATATACCAAATCTTATCCAACTACCTCTTAACGTTTTCTGATTATTGTATATATTTATATTGAAACTGATAGATATTGCCTGTTGATGAATTCCGTCCAAAAGTTTTCAGAAGTCTACAAATTTACTGCGAATAAATCATACCAAATTTCATAGGTCTATATTCAAATACTTTGTCTGTCAGTGAACATTAAATAGAAAATAGTTCAAAAAATTTGTTTTCTTGGTTTAGGAACGTCTGAAACGCGAAGATTCATTAAAATCTTAAGGTTGGATGTATAACGATGACAATACTTTCCCTTCAAATGTTGTTGCTAGGTTTGGATACAAACTGTAAAAACACAGTTACTGACTGCAAAAATACAGTTAGTGTTCAAATAACAATCAGAGGCGTATGATATTTTGTGATAATGTATACCAGTCTCAAACCATATACAATAATTTGTAAACAATGTTAATCAACCTTTGCAAGTGTCTCGTATCATTAATATGTATTCAAAATTTGAAGTAAAACATTTATATATATTAGTGTCGATGTATCTGTCGGAGAATATACTAACTCAAACTTTCAGAGAGCTAGATGGATGAAATTTAGTAAGAACTTTTATCACCAAGCAAGATTATTAGCAAGAACTTCTATTAAATTTTGAATTATCGTTTTCTTTAACAAGCAGATATCATTTCAAAAAAGTTTTGTTTGGATTTAAGGATGTTAAAAAAAATTCCGTCTCGAGAATTAATATCTATCAATTTTTAAAGTAGTCAAGGCACCTTTTTTATCTTTTCGATAAAAGAAAATAAAAATATCTTCTATTATAACATATACAAGAATAGCTTGGACGCGGCTAAGACTTATAAAAAAAGTATTGCTTTCAAATAAATTTTTTATATTTGGTCCAATTTTCTGAAATTTTATTTTGTCACCACCCGAACGTATAACAGATTGATCAAATAATTGCTAAAGCAACTATCCAATAACACAGACATTCTTTCAAATTCCAAGAAAGATCTCCCCTCCGTTCCCCTCCATTCTTACCAAGAAGCAAAATCGCAGCAAGAGCAAAAACACTAAGACTCGAATGCCTTTTAGTTTCGCCACGCGGGCCCGTCTGGACCATAAATCTTCTCTGAAGCATCTGAATAAAAACATAGTTTCAGATAATGCCAAGAGGAGATCTTCCTCTCGGTCGAAAGGACGCTGGGAATGGCGAACCGAATGGAAACTTCAATTCCGCGGTGAAAAATGGCGGAGTTTTGTCCGACCATCGTCCATCAAGGAAGATAGCCAGATACTCAGTGGTTTTTCTTCATAAAAGGGATAACTTCTTGAAATATGAAGAGATAGAAGAGGATTTTGGTTCTCTTGAGGTTATGGATCAAACTGAAAATACGGGTCACTGGTAAAAAGGCGGACAAGTATCCGAGAGTCGTTCTTTTGTTTTTAACGTAATTGGAAATGCAAGGGAGCCTTTCCAAGTTTCTAGTAGGTTGGAGTGAATACCAGTTTCTTATTGGCGGTAAAAATGCTTATTTTCTTTATATGAATACAATAGTATATATTTTGTAGCATTCAATAATTAATTCTTACATTTGAATAAGCTGCTTGTTTTTTGATCACCCAGTTGTTAAATTTTATTTTTTAAATCCCATTATATCACAGATGAGGTATTTCAAAATCATTAGAATTACAATCTCCACACTGGGCTATTCATGTCGTCTTCTAATCACTTGATAATAATTTCATTTTCTGCCACTGATGATTATTCTATCTACAGAAGACTATAGGCAGAAAGCAGGCAACGAATGGCTATAAAACCCTACCCTGCCACATTCGAATAAAATGGAATGACCTCGACATCATTGATGGGAACTATGGCTGAATTCTAAAGCCCATTCGGACTGTCCATTGCTTTACGGATATGGTCTTAAATCTATCATCTGACTCACTCCAGCCCGTGAGCTTCGATTGGATGTTTTTTACAAACTCTTGGTAAAATGAGCAGTTATCAAATAACCCGGAAAATCCAAATTGAGGGGAAAGAGGGCAAAATGTGGGCACGGGTAGTTGGAACGAGGCGTAAACGTCATCGCCTGCCACGGTATAACCACTCTCCAACGAAGCATGTTCCGTCATCGTCATAGAATAGCCAACCCCACACCATTTTTGTATCTACCAGGATGATGAAAACCAACCATCGTGCCAGGATTTCTTCATCTGAATCTTTGAAAAACTCCCCCCCCCATGGGTTGGTTGGTTGTGTGGGGTTTATTGGTGCAAGTCCCCCCCCCCATGGGAGATAAATAGAAAGGCAAGAATAAATGACGTCAAAAACTTTAGAAATCCTAGCAAATCTTTCATTACCACATAGGCATGGGGTAGGAAAAAGTATTTATTTTGAGTTATAGTTTTCAAAAAGAATTTTGCAATCGAAAGGTTAAGCAAGAGAAAAAGATTGAACATATCTCGTGCACTATTTATAATATTCACCTGACAAAATATAAATTTGCAACAGACTTACTTTCAATCACCTAGAAATTTTGTGTCTTCTTTCATTCGATAAGAGATTCGGATAATAATAATAAAAAAACTATTCATAAACGCTTTTTTAAATGTTTCCTCGCCTACTGTAGTTTTCTAATCTTTATTAAAATGCATGCTGTTGTTTGTGAAGTAGTCAGTCGTGTGGTAGTGAATCGGCAGGTAGAGCGAAGAGATAGTGATAATTTCAGCCGTTTGGAGAGTTTGTAGAGCAGAGCCTCGATGATCCCATCCCTTGCTGGATTCTGTCCGGCAGCTTTGCGTGGCATCACCGATTACTATTTGTGGGCTACTATCTACTGCAATGTGCTGTCCTGTGATGATCTCGTCTTTACATATTTGTCGTCTTTGTGTTGGTGTCTTCGTGTCAAATAAACGTCACTGTTATTGCCTTCACGCTATACATCCATTACAAGCCACCCGGTGACCTGTTACAATGTTAATTTCCAACCAAAAGTAATATTTCGCAACTATTGTGCGCCAACATCACTAAGGCATTCTTCAACATGATAAATTCATTAGAGAGTATACGAAAAAATGTTGAGGGGACTGCCTCTGGCTGTTTTTGTTGAGTATTCAAAACTGTTATTATTTTATGAACTGAAAAATTATAAATGTTACGTTTTTAGCGTAGCGGGTTCGGATTGAATGGACTTTACTTGAGGACAGCACAAACAAATTTATTTACAGCTATTTACAGGATGACTTGAAAAAGTAAAACTTAAGATAAACACAATCCAGCAGTCGACAGTCACTTACAGCGTAAATGCAAGTCTTACGCACGAGAAACACAGACTGCAAAACAGCTATCGTATAGCACAGTAAACAGTAAATCACAGCGAGCTCAATGATACAACTTTAACAGCAAACGTAAACACAGCTCACTAATAACAAGCGAGAAAAGTAATCCGCTAGTCCAGCGAGAGCGCTTCTCTTCCGAGAGGAAACTCTTTAATTAACTGACAGAACTACGGCTACCCGTTCTTATATAGCTGATTGAGCACGCGCCTAAAAGCACGCGAAGCTTCAAGTACGATCCAGCGGCTTCCAAACTATTCCTTTCGCCAAACCAACCCGGCTGGCGTAAAATTCCTCGTCAAATGTCGCTAACTTCGGTGTGCTTCGGTGGCGTTCGCCCGTTTGTAACAATAATTATACCAACTTCATTGACGTCTTATTTCTTGGATAAGTATATGCTATATTATATATGTTATTGTACATGTACATAAACATGGTTATATAGATTATCAGTGTTATTTGATAATCACGAATAGTTTTAGAGGGGATTGTGAATGAGCACCCGTAATCCTGGAAAATCACCAGGTTAAATAGATTACCGTAACATGTATACGAAATTCAAAGCAAATAAAATTCACGGTTGCGTTCTTCTTTATAATATTTTGAAAAATTTTATACTAAACCCTTTTACTCTTATGATTTGTTGGCTTGTTATTGTTGTTTCCTTTTCATGGTTTTCTTCTTATAAAGTCTAACCATCTTCCTACAAAGGAAAACACTTGTTGAACGAAATCTTATCCGAAATTTTAATCCGTCGCATTTGTGCACACTCCCCACTCGATTCTTTTTGCATGAACTCACCACGAATCCATGGAGGCCAAATTTTGACAAATCTTCCCTCGTATCGCACGATTTATCCTTCCAACCCTTCCAGCGATAAAAGCAATCCGCTCGCAGAGAAACTGCAAGGCACACTTTTGGCTAAAAGGCGAGTTATTTTTATTAAAGATGGAAACTAAGCCAATGGAGACCATTGTCGTTAAGATCCTGGAGTTGCGGCCGTTATCGTAAAATATAACCGGACCCGTTACGTTTATCTTCTGTCGCATCGAGTTTTTTGTTTATGATTAGCGTGTACTTTTTTAGATGCTCGGATCGAATGATGCAAGTCTAAGGAATAGATTTTTTTTGGTTTTGTTTTTACACAAGGCATGCAGCAGAAGTAAAATGTAATTTTCAAGCATTTTTCCTCTAAATTTTGTCGAATCAACATGTTTTAGAATTTTTTGAGTTTGGAAAAAATGGTTTTAGAATTTTACTTATCTATGAAAATAATTAAAAAAAAACAACTATATGGATAAAATTTTACTTACGGTTTTATTATTAAAATTATGAACATGTATCAAATTTTGTAATAATTTCCTTTATCTGTTTTCTGTCTATCTGTCTGCTTTTTGATATGTATACGTGAACACGATAACTCAAAACGCAAGAAAAAGGAAAATGAGTTCAAGTTCTTTGTGCAAAGGTTGTAACTATAAACTGGCTACTACAACCCACCGGAAGGCTCACTGGCGGGAATTGTGATTGTGTCTTAAGGGCCATCACCGGCCACGGTACAACCCTTCCGTTGGGAAATACACCCCGTCACCGATTGGAGGAACCACACCCTTCCTTTTCTTGTACCTGCAAGGGTGGAAAGAGTCAATCACCATGGCGGAAGCTGCTCATTCTCGATTACGAGGGAGCCCCTCCGTGGGGCCTAGCAAAGTTGTAATCAGTTTTGACATTTTTTTAAAAAAATCATGCTAATAAGAAGGGAACTATGTCAGAAAATTGAAAAAAAAGGACACTTCCAGTAATAAAGGACTTTTAGCGTAGAATACAAAAATGGTAGAGAAAATTTCGGTTATATGTATAATAATTACAATTTTCTAACTTAAAAAAAATTGAAAGTTGGGACACCAGTAATGCTACTACGAAACCTTTGCCCACCAAAGTTATGCGATGGCACCAGACTACGAATGACTAGACATAATAAGTATGTAATCGAAGCTACGATAATTACTAGATGTGCTCGAGGGGAGTTGGTTTTAATACCCTGCATTCCACTAATTCCGTCGGACTATCCTTTTGAATTTAGAAGAGTGCAGTTTCCTGTAAAAGTTTGCTTTGCAATAACCGTTAATAAGTCACAAGGACAGACATTAAAAGTAGCAGGGATCGATTTAAGGGAAGACTGTTTTTCACACGGCCAATTTTATGTAGCTTCCTCCAGAGTCAGTTCATCTAGCAGCTTAATAATTTTAGAACCAGAAAAAAAATGTTGTATACAAAGAAACTCTTGCTTAAACATAGGTATAACAATAAAATATGGATGGCCCGCGTTTGCAAAGAAAATCAATACTTTAAAAGGATTCTTAAGGACAGTTAAGGATTGGTTAAGGACAAGGGCATATATATAATTAGTCTATGGGCCCCGGGACCCTCCCAAAAGTAGAAAAATTATAGGTAATAAGTAATTATTATAGGGGATTTTCGTAACTAGGTGTGCCAAGCACTGTTATCTCCTGCTAATTTTATTATCCGAGCAATGCTGGGTACGGGAATGCTAGTATTCTATATAGTGCATTGGTTGCCATTAACAATGAATGGTAAAATTCGTATTTCTGATAATCACAGGAAAAACGATGTAGACTTACTTTTTAAATAATTGTGCAACAGCAGCACTGTACAAAACCTGGTTCTTTCTTAATTTATTGACAGTAGTGACGTTAATAACACGAGTTTTTTCCGACACTCCTGAAGTAGGGTAATTTTTTTTTATTTTTTAAAAAACTATTTGACCTAAATGTCTTATTTTTTTATTTTTTTGTCAGAAAACCAAATGAATCTAACGCATGGAGTCATGCAAAACCTCGTATCTTTTATTTCTCCGAAATTGTTTCTTTTAACCCTTCGCAGTCCGAAAAATAATTAGATGCAAAATTATTCACCTAATACAAAGATTTGTTTATTGCTATGAAAAATAAATATACATATAATTCTTTTAAGTCGAATTTCTTTAAAAAATGAATCTACATCTCTTAACCATTATGTAGGCGTTTTTAACAATTAAATTTGAATAATAAATGAATAAAACATCAAAATAATGCAGCTTTGAATGTCGAGTCACACTCGATATCGGACCGTAAAGGGTTAAAATCAAATTTACTAGACCTTGCGAGAATTAAGGATAAAATAAATTATTTAGAGTAAAAAAAATCAAAACTTTAATTTAGTGAATAGATATATTATGAAATAAAGTGTTTTATAAATCAGCTTTGTAATAGGTAATTAAAATGTAAAATAAAAATGCTTTTTTTAGAAATTAGAAAAGCTTATTTAATATTTTTTATTATAAAATATGGATAATTCTGTAAGATAATTATTTTTCCTCATTATTAATTACAAGAAAATGTTTTTCACGATAAGTTTTATAATTGTTGCGCATCACTAATATTCCACATGTTAATTTTCCGAATCGTTTTAATAATACTAAGTTTTTTTACTTATGTTTCTTCTGACAATTTTTATAATCTCGTTCAAGTTGAATAATCGTATTTTTACGTTAAGTTTTGTTACATTTTAATCTTAGTTCTCTTAACTATTTTTCTAACTTCACATTCATCGGTACGCTACATATGTTATGACGATGATATGATAAATATGTTAACACAAAGAAATTATGAAACAACTTTAGTTTGTTATATTAACGTTCCGTTGTAAAGCAACACTAGGGTTATTTTGGGACGGACCTCTTAATTTTGAACTGAGATCAGATAATGAGGGTGATGCCTGAGCTGGCACCCCATCTCCATGCCACACCAGCGAAAGAGAATTGGCTTTGACAGATTTGACGTGCTACAGACCCCCAATACGACGGTTCTGCCGACTTTCTGACGTCTTCCTCGTGTTCTGGGGGTCCCCGGTTCGAGTCCAGGTTCGGGCATGGTTGTTCTTCTGTGTACTTTCTGTAAGAAGTGTGAATGAGCACCCCCCTATAAAAAGGGGCTGTGCAAGCAAATGTGGTGAGTGTGTAGCTAAGTCGTACTCTTGGTCCTAGTTCTCGCTACTTCAAAAACAAGAGACGCTCCTTTCGGCTTAAATCTGATGCTGTATCAGCAGGGAACTTGTCTATGGCAAGTGTCATAAGTAACAACAACAACAACAACAACGATGGTTCTCCGGTAGAATCGCGATTCGAACCTGAAATCCTATGGCTCAAGAGATATCTTACCACTAGGTCACCGCGGGCTCCAAAACAACTTAAGGATGAAATTATGGAATTTAATCAATTCATTGTTGAATTAAAAACAATTTAATTTACACTTTATGATTATATGCTCATTATTTTATCAAAAAACTAATTAAACCTTAAAACTAATGTTATGATTTATCTAAGAGTATTTTTTCCCAAGAATTTCATTAGCTCTTCAATGTACCGTACGAAATAAAGGATTTTTAGCTTTAAAAGTTAAATCCGTACAAAAATATCCTTAACTCAACGACTTAAAAGCGAATTCTTAACTGCGTTCGGGCGTTTTCCTCATCAGATTCTCCGGCCCATTAAATCACTGACCTGTGTGACGGTTACCTGTCAGTGGTTGTAATTGAAACGGGTGTGATCTATGGATGATACCCGTGCCCACCCTCGATTTAATAAAAGAAGATACCTTACAGGAAACCCCCGAGATCAAAACGATTCGGCTATTAATACGAGTTGCCCAGGTGGCGATGGGCGAGCAACGAAACCAAAAGGTTGGAGCCGATTGCTAGCATGGGCGTTGTCTTCGTACGATTTTCAAAAATTTCAATGAGAAATATTTGCTTACCCTTATTTTGATTAAAAAGTTTAATTGAAGGAGGTGGGAATCCCTATCTATCTAAAGCGATAGTTCCACTATACGCATTGGTAAGGGCTTTGTTCATTGGGTGTAGTATCTGGTAGTGCCAATCTAATCCAAACAACAGCACGGAAATAAATCACTAATCTGAGTAGGAGAACTTAATAGCTATGAAATCTGTAACATTCATTGAAACGATGGAGGCTTTTAAAACTCTCCTCATTCAGATACTAGGCCCACTGTGCATTGTATCTATATTTCAATATTTATATAATGTCGGAACATGATGTCGTTTTGGGAATGAGGTGTGTGGCGTCAACAAAAATCCGTAGGTGAAAAATAAAACTATCTGCCCGATCATCTCAAAACATCTTTCAATAATGCATTGCCATCGCATTTACAAAAGCTCTGATTTTAAAAAAATAAGTTAATGACTTCATTAAATAAGACTTAGAAAAATGTCGTTTTGAGCAGGTGATTATATGAAATGAAATGAAATAGGAAATGGGATATATATTTTTAAAAACAATCAATGCGAGACAGAGTTTTTTGAATCGTTTGCAATACTAAAGTGACTCATTTAATGAAAGTTATTAATTAATTAGTTGTAATGAAACAGCAAGAAAAGACCGTACTAAGTGGATTTCTAAAGAAACGTCGCCATATTTGTCTAGTTACTCGATGTAAGTGAGTTGGCGACATAATGATGTCGCTAAAACTGTGTAGTAGAAGCTGAGAAATAAAGATTTGTTCCTAGGGAATGTAAAGAAATTTTTAAACTCATACAGAACGAGCACGCCGTTTCTGATTTTGTCCCGCCCTCTTCAGTGGGGTCCTATTTAAGGCGCGACTAAAGGAGCAGAATCAGAACAGTTCGGAGAATGAGCTACGTTAGTTGGCTTAACTTGAGAGAGCGTATTTTCTTTTTGACGTGCATTTTATAACTTTGCTGTTCTCCGAAATTAGCAGATTAAATAGAGTTAGTTCGTTGTGAATTTGTTGCTTATGTTGCGTATATTTAGCACGCGTTTTCCTAAACAATTAAGCCTGCAATTTTACATCATTCTTGTGAGAATGTTTGTAGCAACTGGTGTCAGAAGTGGGACTGAACATTGAAAACAAGAGTGATGGCCGAATCCCTACATGACAAGTTCGAGCAGCACTTTATTTTCATGAAGGAGATAAAGAAAGATATGAAGGAAGGGCAAGAAGAGATGAAACAAGACCAAGCTAGTATTGTAGAAGCACTCAATACCAAGGTGGAGGCTTAAGCGGCGAAGGTTCAAAGTAGGATGAGAAGATGCTTACGATTCAGCAGAGCTTTGATTAGAGTGTAGAAAGGCTTTGTAAAGTTGAGGAGAGGATTAAACAGCTGGAAATGAAAGGAATGCAGAAAAAGGAAGCAGCGACAAATGTTTTGGACTGCCCCACAAGCCTTAGTTGACTTAGCTTGAGAGAGAGTCTTTTCTTTTTGAAGTGCGGTCTATAGCTTTGCGATACCCAAAATTAGCTTATTAAATAGAGTTAATTCGCTGTGTATTTGTAGCTTTTGTTGTGTATATTCAGTACATGTTTTCGTAGACAATAAAGTCTTCATCTTCGAATCGCTCTTGTGAGAATTTTCGTAACAATACTATACCCTTCTTCATGGAAATATTTTGAAAGTTCCGTGTGAGATGGCTATTGGGGGATATAGATTCCGGGTTGAATGCTCTAAAATAGACTATAAAAGTTCAGCCATATCAAAGTTTGTGGGGACTATGCAGGACAAAGTAGACAATGATGATTCACATACATCATTACTTAATTAGGACAAGTCTTACTACATAAATAGGAACACACCATAAATATTATAATTATTCAAAATCTCGCACTGCAGAATCCAGAAATTTTGGGGACATTTCTCTATACACATTCATTGGATGAGAGACAGATGTTGTTAAAATTCTCCAAAATTCAGATACTATGTTCAATGCTAGCAATTTTGTCTTTCATGGCTTCAAAAGTCATTTTAGCGTTTTCTTGTTAAGCAGTATAGGCAAAGAGAAAGCCTCATATTTTTGAAACAATGCTTAACTTTAAGCGCATCAAAACAATAAGAAAATAAACAGAATCGTTTGAAATAATCGGGTGAAAATATGTTGAGCCTAACTTCATTAGTGTGGGGAAGTCTTACTCATATGGCGGTGATTAAATGATTTTTGGCGGGAAAGGTAATTTTTAATTAATAAAAAATTAACCAAATTAATGAATTGATATTTTAAAAAATTGTATTAACATTAAGTGTCATACACTACAAGTTTTAAAAATGTATTTGAACTTGAGTGAATGAATATAAAGTATTTTTATTAACGATTGAAAATTTGAACAAGACAGATATCTGGAACTAATAGTAGGAATTGTAAAAGAACTGACAGCTAGTAGTATATTCTAATGTTTCGGAAGTAATTGTTAAATGTCACTTTAATCCACAGGGGATTTCATTTTTTTGATAATTTTTCGTACGATCATCAAATGGTGTTAAATTTTCCCCTACATATTATATACAATGATAGCTACTCTCTATCATTCACGGATTCAAATTTCTTTTCATCTCTTTTTTTTTCTGTCTATGCAATATGCAAAGAAAAAGCATTGTTATATCATAGCGCCCATAAGCATTTTAACAAATCAAAATTTTGGAC
Source organism: Argiope argentata (assembly GCA_026289955.1). Classification (NCBI taxonomy): domain Eukaryota; kingdom Metazoa; phylum Arthropoda; class Arachnida; order Araneae; family Araneidae; genus Argiope; species Argiope argentata. The sequence continues at coordinate 167,697 of JAOUZG010022949.1, forward strand.
CCATAAATCCGGATAATTTTGTTAAAAACTCTCTATATATACATAAGATGGTGTTAAAATTATCTCCATTCAAATAAATGCCAAACGATTATATATCTCAGTCATTAATGACTTCCAATTTCTTATCCATTTGACTTCGAATTTATGACGAAATCGTCGATAGGAAATGTATTTATTCCCTTCCTGTGCATATGAATATAATTGTTAAAAATCGAAACAATCTAAATAAGTGAATTTTATTATATGAATATGGATATAAAATTTAAATCTATTTGATTAATTTTTAACTGAGTGCAAATTTTCCTCTCGTGCAAAATATATTGTGACCGTTATATTCTATGATCAACATTTGTATAAGTGTATTTGTATTTGTATATCTGCAAGCCTTGTTAAATTATATCTAATTAACTTTTTAATGTAATATTTGTTTTTTAATAATAATACTGAAATGCATTTAATTACATAATTTTATTATTATCAACTTTGGAATGTTCACAGGCCCAGTAATTAAAAGTTTAAGTTCACATACTTTGACTGCATTTAATTAACATACTGGTTATGCTAGTTTTCTCTCATTTGTATGTAATAGAAAATCTAATAGGAAATAATTGTCTTTAGATGCTGTATACATTATAATTATATCATAATTTAGCTATCAATATTTTAATCATTAGTCAGAAAATAATTATTATAAGAATCGTTAAAGAAATAAAATTATAATGATGAATACTTAAATTTCTGAATGTAATTACAATCACAACAATGAATAGTTATTGGCCAGAATTAAAAACTGAATTGTTTAATATAAATTTCAATAAAATCCGAAAAAATTATAAAAATATACGTCAGCTTGACATCGTCCTCCTTAAATGGAATATCTCATAGCAATAGTACAGGATTTTTATGGCATAAATATACAGAAAAAATATTACTAATAAATTATTCTTTAATAACTTTATAATATTTATTTATAGTATAAACTTTATAATTTTTATTTATAGTACACACTT
>JAOUZG010022949.1:206458-220034 GCA_026289955.1 Argiope argentata
ATTTTGATGATGATTCAAATAACTTGATAATTATTTTGATGATGATTTAAATAATGTGATAATTATTTTGATGATGATTTATATAATTTGATAATTTAAATATTTAAATAGTTTTATTTGATAAAACAACCACTTTTGGTTATTTTTTTAAAATAATTTAATGACATGCCTTTGAGAAATAGCGTTATTAACTCTTTTTTAGATACCAACTATTGATATCAAATTTCAATGTAGCTTCTGTAATCTATATACAGAAATAATCAAATTTGTTCATTAATTCACAGCTGAGGGCACGCTATAAATATTTCTTGTGTGGTGATTGCCTTATAAGCCAATTAATATCCTTCGAGCTGAAGGGTCCCTTTTGCTATTCGTTAATTCCCTATACTTGGAAGAAAAAAATTCAGGATGTATAAATAAAAAAGGTCATAAGAATCATAAACAAATACAATTATCATAACAATCTTAGAAACTGCACTACGATAAGTTAATAGAAATTGCATGATTTGGATCAATGAAGTATTTTCATGATTGGGCAAGCATTCAGTTTGTCTCATATTTTGCATATTAAAAATCTTTTCTTGTATCTTACTTTCCAACCACTTGGTCAGTTTCTTAACAGTTATTCTTTCCATGACAATTTATACCAATGATGACAATTTATACCATTCCCTTGCTCCATAATCTTTGTTGCAAGACCATCTATCACTTCATATTCCCACTCCCACATACTAGAAGTTAGGGTCATCCTGAATACCCAATACCCCAACAAAGAAATATATAAAAAAACTGACCGATGACCGAAACCTCTGTCCACCCGGGCTATTCATTTCCACCCTCCACCCCCAGTGGTCATGCACGCTGGACTGAAATATAATCCCTCCGAGGAATAGAAAAGATTTTTCAAGGAGGGGTCTTCTTCACGAGGAGATTATGGACAAGTAGCAGGGATGGACGAATAAATCTCTGGAAGGGGACTCGATCGGCCTCCCAGTTATGACGTCACGGGGTGATGAATGATGCGCCGTGACGTGCTCGGGTTCCCAATTCCTGACCAGTGGAAGGAATGATGGACCGGTGAGTATTAAAGTCCTGTCAAGACGCAGTTATCACTCCTTCGGAATGCGAGAGATTGAGGAGGCTTCCTCCAAGGAGAAGAATGCAGTGTGGTCCGGAAGGGATGGTGCAGGGTTCAGCTGGGATCACGAGCCACTTGAAGATGCTGAATCGAAATCGATCTTGAAGAAGATACATTTGATTTAGGATAAAAAGTTATTTTTTTTAACTTACGGATCTAACCGCATTTTCGCTTGCAGTAGGGACTTGAACATCACAGGTCGAAAACTCCCTCGAATAACACACATTATTTGAACGCGTTCAATAGACATTCTAATAATATTTGCTATTTTTATTATAATGTCAGAACATGATGTTATTTCGGGAACGAGGCTTGTAGTGTCGACAGAAATCCGTAGGCGAAAAACAAAAATTTTAATCCATCGTGGGCGATAAATAAAAAAAAAATTATCTCCACGAGCATCTAAAAAAAATCAGCTTTTAATAACGTGTTGCCATTGCCTTTAAAAAAAGCTCTGATTTTTTTTTAAAACAAGTTAATGACTTCAGCAAATAATACCTAGAAAAATGTCATTTTGAGCACGTGATTATATGAAATGAAATGAATAGGAAATGGAATATTTTGTAAACAATCAATGCGAGACAAAGTTTTTTGGATCGTTGGCAATACTAAAGTGACTCATTCGATGTAACAATTAAAATGAATAAAAAATATAATTTAACTTGCGCGAGCACGTGGTGCTTGGCCGTTCAAGAAATGATGTTCTGACATGATACATTGAAATATGCATAGCAGATTTCATTTTAATATTTTATTTAGTAATTAATTTGTTTTCATTAATTTGCTTTCTTGCTCTGCGTGTCTATTTGATGCATATTTTCCAATCGATTTCAAACTAACATTTGGATGAGTTAGGCATTTTTTTTATTTTAAACATAGCTCAAAATTGGAAAATTGGGAGAGGACAGAATTATCTCTTATAAGTAAAGAACCACCTTGAGGTATCACAAACCACTTTCCCCAACAGTTTCGAAGAAAAAAATCCCTGAATAACATGACCACCGCGCCAGTATTATTGAGAACCAAGGTTGAGTTTTAAAGACCAGCAATGATTACGGTAGAATTCTTCTCTTCATGTTAGGAAACAACCCATTCATATAATTTTTGAACCCATAAAAATGGAGAAAACCAACCACCATACCTGAATCTTCTGATCCCCATATATGACATGCCCCTCATGAAATACTACCTATAGCTAATACAATTTTGGAGACATTTGTAGTACTTTGTATAATATTTACTGACTATCTGAATTTTAATTTAAAGGCTTTCGTGCATTTCAAAATGAAAGAAAATAACACAATTAAAAAGTACGTAATATGTTGGTGGCCATTGGGACCTCTGATGAGATATTGCTTAAAGGTAATAGAATTTTGAAAACATCGGAGACCTCAATAGTACTTTTTATGGCATTTACAGAATAATTTAAATTTAAAAGCTTTCAGCATTTCAAAATGAAAGAAGATTACACGATTTAAAAATTACGTAGTATGTTGGTAGCCATTGGGGAAAACATATATGTATATATATTAGGTTCACAAAATTTAAGAAAAATTTTAATGCCTATTAAAATAATTTACTATCATTAAAAAGATAATTTCTGAATATTGTAATAATTGTATAAAAATAACTTTTGTGAATTATCATTTTTGTCAATCATTAGAATATTTTTGGAAGTTATCCTTAAAAACATAAAATTCTAGCTTAATTTTTAATTAAATTCTAATTAATATTTTTTAATTCTCCCCTAAGTGCCCCACTTCTCTTTCCAAAAATATATATTTGCCAAATTTGGCAGTGTTTTATTAAACAGTCTGCTATGTTCCGTGCCAAAATTTATATACATACTCATCTTTATTATTAGCAGATATATATTACTGAAATTTTTGAAATAAAAAAAGTTTCATCAATTCATTACTCAAATGAAATTTTTAATAAATATTGAACCAGTTTGCTTACCAAGAAAAAAAGTTTCGTAATGCTTGGAATTCCTGTATAATTTCCGAATTGGTATCAGAAAATAATCGCTATTTTATGCTATTGCTGAAGAAGCAAGAAAAAAATTCACTTCGGAAACAGAACATCTTTTATCCCTTAGTGAAGCAACTTTTCTGTCCGGTTATATATGAGACTTTTATTCTATCAATTCAGTGTGCATCATCTCAAGTGGACTTACTTGATAGAAAACTGATGCATTGGATGTTGGGTGACAGATCCTTTCAGCTAAAATACTTTCACGGCTTTTAGGAAGAAAAAAATATTTAATATCAGTACATATGCTTTCAGTTTATTTAAATTATAAATATAAAAAAATAGCCAAACAAATTTTTTAAATATTAAATAATTCTTGAAATCTTAAAAAAATAACAGAAACGTTATTATTTATAACTGATAAACTATGCATGCATGAAAAGCGTATATTATTCCAACTAACTTCGGATTAACAACTTTGTCAGATTAGATAAAAAAAAAACTTTTTATCATGTCAGAACATGATATTGTTTTAGGAATGAGGTTTTGTGGCGTCAGCAAAAACACGTAAGAGGGAAAAAAAATGCGTAGGCGAAAAATTCAAATTTTATTATTTTCACGGGCATCTCAAAAAAAAAATCAAATTGCAATAACGCGTTATTATTGCATTTACAAAAGCTCTGATTAAAAAAAAATAAGTTAATGACTACAGCAAATAAAACCTAGAGAAATGTCATTTTGAGCACATAATCATATGAAATAAAATAAATAGTAAACGTGATATTTTTTAAAACAATAAAAGCGATACAAATTTTTTTTTGGATCGCTTGCAATACTAAAGTGACTCATTCAATGAAACAATGAAAATGAATAAAAATATAATTTAACTTGCACGAGCACGCGGTGCTTGGCCGTTCAAGAAATGATGTTCTGACATGATACATAGCAGACTACATTTTTAACTATCAGCTGTTTACATCACATAAACTAGAATATTGCTTGAACGGTTCATAGCCATTCTGAACTTCTCATTCAGATTTGCAGGTGAGAAGTTTCCTTGGGGAAGAACCTGGGGGTTGGTTCTCATCACCGAAGTGAGTACAGAAATGATGTGGGGTAGATTACCTCTTCCGATGATGGGACGTACTTTCCAAGAGTAGGGTTGTACGGTGGCTTGTGATGGTCCTTAGGACTTTCCGCCAAAGTTCTCGTGGTGGCCCGATCATGGCCCGTGGTGGCGTTCAATTTTTCATTACATTAGATTCTCACACTCTTTTTAATTCTGATTTTTTTATATATATTGTCGGCTTATATGAATACTATTTTAAGATTCGTAATTTAAATTATCATGCGTTTGACATAGATTCCCTGAACTGGCCTTTACGCTATAAAAAGAGGATCAATCAATTATTCAAATTTTGTAAATCTTACAAAATTTTCAAATTTGTGTTTTTTAAGACTGAATTTTCACAAAAACTTTGATAAATTAAATTTATTACATGCATAACAGCTAATATTTTTTCAGGAGAAAAGCCTAATTATTATACTTTATTTTTTACATAGAACACATTGGATTAGTACGCGCGAAAAATTATATATTGTGAAAGAAATTAGCGCCAGTATGTTACTTTTTATACAATTTTCATCAACAAATGCGACGCCGCAACAATTAATCACCTATCTCCCTAAATCATCTCTTTCTTTTAGCGCACATGAAAGCGTCGCCGTCTTTCAGCACGGGGGGAGACAAACGATAAAAAAAAAGGGTGTTGCGTTCTATCTCGAATAATGATATTTTATTTGCCCACGAGTCTTTGGTGAGCTGCGGCCTTATCATTAAGAGTCATCACTTTTTTTCCTCAACCCTCTAATTTCCAACACTTCTTTCAGCGACAGGAATACGATTGGAAGCGACACCCGATGCAAATGTTTGCACATTCTTTTGCGAGATCATTTATAACTGGACTTGATTACAAGTTTCGGACCCATATGTTACCCTTTTTTGCATATGTAAAAATGAATGGAATAAAAAAGAATTAGAGGCAGACTTTTACACGGAGAGTTTAAATATTCATTAGACCCCTAATGGTCGTTGACGGCATCCATTTGGTTGTATGGTATGCTTTGCTTTCTTTAAGTCTTTCTGTAATGTGGATGTTTGGAATATAATTATTTTGTATGAGGGGTGTTGAGGTCGGGTGTGGGTAGGTTAGGTTCGGTGAGATTTGGTAAGGATGGATTGTGTTTTTCTGTTTGAAATTCTGGGTGTGAGCCAATCCTGCAAGTGGTAATGTTTCGTGTCGAGATACGTAATTATTCGGCTACCAGATTTACTCAGAGGAATTTGAATATGATTAATAGTATAAGTTGCATTATATCTTTTTCTTCTTATTATCATGTCAGAACATGACATTGTTCTTGGAAAGAGGTTTTGTGGCGTCAACAAAAACCCATAGGCAAAAAATAAAAAAAATCCGTGGGCGAAAAATAAACATTTTATTATCTGTACTAGCATCTAAAAAAATTAGCTTTTAATAACGTGATACCATCCCATTTACAAAAGCTTTGTTTTTTTTTAAAAAATTAAGTTAATGACTACAGCAAATAAAACCTAGAAAAACAAAATTTTATTATAAAGTGACCCATTGCCATTGACGTAAGGGTAAGTAATAAAATTTTGTCCCAAAAATATGTTGAATGCGTGCTGGAGTTCTATAGTTGAAAGGCCAACAGTGTCCGATAAATAATAATGGAGCTTTATTCTTCATGAAAACGAGAAATGCAAATAGCAAGACTCAGATGAAGCGTACAAAAAGAAGAAATCTTGCAGAAATCAACAACATACACGAATGAATCATTATTATACAACTGCAATAGCACAAAACGTTTAGTAAATAAACTAGATGGAGAACTTTCACTCAACTACTTATGAGTTTAATTCAGCTGATTTATTCTCGACTTATAGTTCTACTGATTCACTCTCAACTTCTCATATATCCTGTAACAGAACAGAAAAGAATTTAAAATAATTAATTTTAAAAAAAATTGAAATCTGCTATCTCGAATTTCATGTTATCATGTGAGAACATTGTTATTTTTGAGGGATAGTTTATCTTAATTAATTCAAGTCATTAACTAATTTAAACCGGTTTGAAACATTCATTGACTATCAGAATACGTATGCGTCAATATATCGAGAATCAAATGCATGGCGGAAATTAATGCGTAGTTGTAATGTTTTGTTAGTGATAAGTCGCCAAAAGTGGCAAACATCTTTACCATTTTCTAATAACCCTAAGAGCGAAAACTTGTTACCTACGCATTTTGAGGCTTCAAAAACGTCAAAGCAAAACAACATCATGCTCTCACAGGATAAAACATTTGAACAACAAAGTTAACAACAATAAAATGTAATAACGTTGCTAATGGCTTAAATTTTTGAATAGCAAATTCTATTAAGTTTATTTTTAAATGATTTTTTGGCGATACATTATCAAATGTGACAAATGTGCATTATTTTCTAATAATATTAAAAGCGAAAAATTGAGGCCACAAAAACGATAGATAGTTTATTTGTTGTCTACGCATTTTCAGGCTTCAAAAACCTCAAACGAAAACATCATGTTCTTACTTGATAACAAATACTAGAACGTGATTTATAATGATGATTTAGTCAACATTCTCGAATATTCTGGATTTTTCTTTTTTGTCACTAGAATCCCTAAATTCTTTCCAATTGATCGCCAAAACTGCCATTTCTGGAAGGTTCATCGCCCTGGCATTCATTCAGCATGAGAGTTTCAGCTTGTAAAACTCTGCCTTACGAAGAGCCTAACTGGGAAGCGAAATAATACTACAAAATTTTAACAATTTTCATCCATAAGACAGAGAGGAAGATTATGCTAAAATTGTTTCAAAGTATATAATCGTTAATTATTTTTCTGACATCTCAGTTTTTCAAAACTGAATAACTTCGAAGTATAAATAAGAAATTCTGAGCGTTATCTCTCATTATTTAGTGCATGGATTTCATTGTAGATGAGTTTAACACATGGACAGCTTTAAAGTTTTCAGAAAAAACGCTGAACACTATTGATAAGCCAAAGAATACTTTGCAAATCATATTCAAGGTTAATCCAATTCTTGATATTGCAATTAACTGAAATTGAAACTAATGTTTAAGTATTTAAGACACAAATGCACAATTTTTTGATTAATGATTTTGACCAGTTTGCAGTTTATAGTTACAGATATTTACAGTTAAATGAAATATAGTTTTTAAAAATAAACATAGAATTATAGTTAAAAATTAATGCAATATGGATTTGAAAATTGAAATTAATCAAATAAATTAAAAAATTGCCAGATTAATTTTATATGATTATTATATTTATACAATTTTGTTATTTATTGGAAATTATACAAATTTTAATATTTGAGTGCCTAATTACTGAATTTAATTAATCAAAGAATGCCTAAGGACTTTAATGAATCTTCAAATATTATTATTTTAAATCATTTGAAACAATTAATATTGTTCAGAAATCTTCGGAATATTTTTTTTCAAGCAGTAAAGATCTTTCCAAATTGCAAAAGAGTTTTCGCAAACTATTTTCATAATAATGCTTCTTTTGGGAGAAAAAGGCTTCTTTTTATTATATGCACGATATTATATAGGATATATTTTACACGTCAGCGAAATATGTGTCTGATTTATCGCTAGATTAATCGAAAGTATAGTTTTCTCTTCTGCGCGAACCATTTCCGATTCTATGGAAGGAAAAAAAGTTCTTCGGCTAATCGAAATAGAAAATCATTTCTCCCGTATTTTTCCTTACGATTTGCTTACATAAGTCTCAAAAAATTATTACAATAAGATTGAAAATATATATAGCTCTTAAAATATCCAGCTTAGATAAAGGGTTTTCTAAACTTTTGAACCATTATTTTTATTTGTAGTTGATAGATTTTACCTCTGTTTATTGAAGTTACACTATACTCTAACAGATGCAACACAACCATACTTATATGCGTTTTACAAACATATATAGACATGTTTATCATGTAAAAGAATTGCGATATTAAAGTAATAACTAAATATTGAAAGTGTGAAAAGTAAAAAAAAAGAAAGCAAAAAATATAAAATGGAATTTTAGATTTACAGGTTTATATAGTCGACTCAAATCTCCCAAAACAATATTTACTTAATCATGATAATACTTATAATAAATAACATTATTGGCAATTTTGTCATTTTTTTAGTAGATTTTAAAAATTTTAGACAATGTATGCATTTACAAGCTAAAGAAAATTATTTTAACCCTTTCCACTCTGAAAAATTATTAGATGCAAAATTATTCACCTAATACAAAGATTTGTTTATTGCTATGAAAAATAAATATACATAATTCCTTTAAGAAAAATTTCTTTCAAAAATTAATATTCATCTCTTAACTATTATGTAGACGTTTTTAACAATGAAACTTGAAAAATAATTAAATAAAACCTCAGAATGATGCAAAATCTTGAAAGGCGAGTCAGAGGCACCATCGGAGTGCAATGGTTTAAATATTTTTTTTTACTATCTTGAATAAGGTATTTCATTGTTGATATTGTTACAAGCAAGCGAGTACTGCGACAGGTGCCGAAGTTGGCGACGTTTGGTGAGGATATTTGCGCCAACCGGGTTGGTTTGGCGAAAGGAATAGTCTAGTACCCAATGGATCGCTCGCGTTGTTTTGAGAAGTTTCGCGTGTTTTTGGGCACACGCTTGCTCGGCTATATAAGGGACGGGTTGTCGTAACTTAACTTAGAGAGTTAGTCGAGTTTCCTCTCGGAAGAGAAGCGTCTCGCTGGACTAATGGATTACTTTTCTCGCTTGTTATCAGTGAGCTGTGTTTACATTTGCTGTTAACGCTGTGTTATTGAGGTCGCTGTGACTTACTGTTTGCTGTGCTACACGATAGCTGTTTTGCAGTCTGCGTTTATTGTGCGTAAGGCTTGCATCTACGCTGTAAGTGACTGTTGACTGCTAGATTGATTTTGTCTGAAGTTTTACTTTATAAAGTCATCCTGTAAATAGCTGTAAAAAATTTGTCTGTGCTGTACTCAAGTAAAGTCCATTCAATCCGAAACCGTTACTCTAAAAACGTAACAATATAAAATTAAAACCGTTTCCAAGATTTTATCAAATATGCAATTGCGTACTTTATTCTTTTCCACTCTTCCTTAGTTCTATTTATTACCTGAACAACAAACAAGTAATACTTTAAAAAAAGTCAATTCCTACTTAGATCAACAAGGAAAAATTTAGTTTTTATTAAATAATTACATCTAATATTGTATCAAATAATTATTTATTTTCGTAAGAATTTAACTTATATTCTTCACCTTCACGTGAAAAATACTGAAATCTTTGCGTCTTACGATTGAGTTAAATATTACTGCGAATGGCGCTTGATAGAAGACGATTACCTTTTCAACAGCATTATGATATCATGATTCATGTGCAAAATGAAGAAAACAAATATAAGTTATAAAAATGATTCGACTTTAATGTTTATCACTATTTGAAACTTAATCATCTCATTCTTAAGATAATTTAACTCTTTGCACTCTAATGGTGCCTCCGTCTCCCCATTCAAGCTTGTGCATCATTTTAACGTTTCATTTATTTATTTTTCAAATTTAAATTGTTAAAAATACCTACACAATGGTTAAGAGATGTAGATTAATTTTTCAAAGAAATTTGACTTAAAAAATTAAGCATATTTATTTTTCATAGCAATGAACAAACCTTTGTATTAGGTGAATAATTTTGCATCTAATTATTTTTTCTAGTGCAAAAGGGTTAAGCTTAGATTATCTCAAAATACTGGAAGATTCCAAGTTTCTCTTTTAGGATAAAAGTAATCCTGCCTCCCTTAGAAACTGAAATAAAAGCCAGTGCTTTTAATAATAAAATATAAAAATAGAGAACCTCGCTTTCTGATGACTATTAATGAATCATTATCTGCTCGAAAAGTTTTCGGGAGTTCTTGAAACATCCACCCCCTATCTTCCCACCAGTTCCAAATCCTTCTGAGTGATCGCCTCTATCGGACAAAGCAAGCACCAAAGATTTACGAAAGAGATAAGAAATTTTGCATGTATATCCAGGCGTCTCAGGTACATACCGTAGTTTCTATGGACGAATATTTGAGTACTGACATAGTTAAAAATGCTTAAAAATGTTAAGAATTATCGAGGTTTAAATTTCATCAATTTTATAATATAAATGTTTATTTCTTTAAGATGTTCTGCGCTTCTGTTATATGAATATCTAATTAACCTATTGACTACCAAAGATATTTAGAGCGTCTTGCCCTGGATGCCAAGTTTTTATTTTGATGAATACATGAACGTTTACAAAATATAATTATATTAAATAACTGATATAATATTGCAATAGCATTTACAGTAATTTTTATTTAAAAAAAAAACACAACGAGATAACTCGTAGCTGGCGTCACTGAATAAAATTCCTGTGCTGGTTGCCACTTAAGAGTTATCTCGTAATGTTCTATTTTTAATAAAAATTGCTGTAAATTCCATTACAATATTGTATCAGTAACTTATACATACATTCTTTCAATTATCTTATATATACACATACATGTTACATATCCTAGTATATTAATCCTAATAATCTAATCGTCTAAGTTATATTTTTTATAATAAAAATTGAAAATTAATACGTTTTTTTTACTCCATATAAATTTTTCAGTCACCTTTTTAAAATATTTTAAACTAAAATGACCATTTGTAATTAATCTAAAATTGCACCACGCACTACGAGATATCTCGTAGCTGGCAGTTTTGATACGTACGCTTAATACGAGATATCTCGTAGCTGGCAGCCAATAGGTTAATACGTTAAATGTAATTATTTTAAAATAGGTACTTGATTTAAGAAGGGATTAGATGGTGATTTTAAAATATAAATCGAAAGAGAGAAAGCACAAACCTTTTCTAATAATTCCAACGAATTTTCTTATGTATTATTCAATGCATGCCATTGAAGAACTATTGTTATGGAAAAAACTTACTTTTTTGCATACCTCTTTCCGAGGATTTTTTGGTGATTAATCGCCAGGAATGTGTTAACTGAAAAACTAAATGAGTATTTTGAATACCTTTTTAGCGATCAATTGAAATCACACATTTATAGATTTTTATTTTCTCGTATATGTTGTATATGAGAAAATGGATTGATTGTCAAAAAATTCGAACTTTTAGATTTTGACATATCTTTCCTTTTCAAAATTACCTGAATTTGAGAAACCTATTTCCAGAAAATGTCTATTCGTCTGTCTGTCTAGGACAAAGATAACTCAAAAAACGAATCGAGCTAGTCGATAGAAATTTGGTGCACGGTATTTACACTAGAATTACAGATTACATTAATTTAAATTTTTTTTCTAAATTTGATACATAAATTTCAATTTTTAAAAGCAGTCATGACTTCTTTCCATTCTTTTCCTGTTATTTACAAATCTTGTGGTTTTGATTCCTATTATATTCAGCCTTGCCTCATACAAACAATGTCATGTGGTTTCTGCTAATATTTTCTAAAAACAAATCATGTTTGAGAGTGTTAGTTTTAGTTCTAGATAAAATTTTCAGTACTTACGGATTAAGCCATTTATCTTATTTGAAGGCTTTGCTGAATCGGAAATAATTGCAAACAACCGTCATTATTTAAAAAACTGTGCAAACCTTAACTGTCGTTCGCCATTTAGATGGTTTCTCAGAAGATCATTAAGCGCTTTTTATCATGTCAGAACATGATGTTGTTTCTGGGATAAGGCTTTTGGTGTCAACAAAAATCCATGGACGAAAAATAAACATTTTATTATATGCACTAGTATTTCAAAAAAGAAAATCAGTTTTTAATAACGTTTTGCTATTGTATTTACAAAAGCTCTGATTTAAAAAAAATATGTTAGCGACTACAGCAAATAAAACCTAGAATAATTATATAAAATGAAATAAATAGGAAATGGGATATTTTTTAGAAACAACCAATGCGAGACAAAGTTTTTTTTGGATCGTTTGCAATACTAAAGTGACTCATTCAATGAAGCGATTGGTATGAATAAAAAATATAATTTAACTTTCATGAGCCCGTGGTGCTTGGCCGTTCAAGAAATGATGTTCTGACATGATACATCGAAATATGCATAGCAGATTTTATTTTAATCTTTCTGTTCTGATTTTTTGACTCATTCAAATGATTAAAATTTTGGATTTGCCTATCAACGAAAAAGATGTGACTTATTTCCAAAATTATGGAAATGTTCCGTCTAAGCATACGTGTTTGAATGGACATAAGATGAGTTTAAACGGACAAACATTGCGGCGATGTAATGTATCCAAGAGTTCTGACCACCTAAGTAAATTGGTTCGAGGTGGTTGGTGACCGTTGGCACATCGACGGTCTAATACGTAAGTACCAAATTTTCTTGTAAAAAGTTGGTTTCTCAATGTATTTCTTTTCCTTGTGAACAGTATTATAAGTCAATGCTCTCAACATTTTATTAATGGTAGTAGAGCTAAAGCTTCACCATAGTTTTTACGACGACATACCTCCTCGGATGGTCTAACACTATTTTAAGGACTTATTGCATCGTGATATTTCTTTTTTTCTTTCCATATTTCTCTCTTAATCTCTGTTGCATTGTGGTACACGTCACAAAATATCCTTTCTCTCCCGACGAACGTGGGTAGAATTGATGACGAAAAATCCTAGAGTTTCTTTTTTTAGTGGTCATTGCTTTCTTTATACCAACTTCATAATGATAGTGACTTTGTCGAAGTCGGGAGGGATACTTTCTTTTACGACTTATCATCCCTTCTCGTAAAGGAGAAATGCTCTAATGCTTTCTGATTTGATATTTCGGATGTTTCAAAATGTATTTCTTTCTCTGTATCTGCTTTCATTTTTTTTCATCGAGAAATCTCCCACAGAATTAAGTTTGGTGTTAGTTATGCAATATTTCGTCGACTCTTGTAAGGGATGAATGATTTTTGTGTTATTTGGTGGAATAAAAAATGTGATAATTTGTTACAAAAATAAATATAAAAAACATCTAAAAGGGGGTAATTTTTATTGCGTCTGGAAATTTCGTCTTGATTTGATGGGTTAAAAAAGTAATCCAGTCAGTTTGAATGAATTATTCATTTTCTATGAAGATAGATGTCCATATATATTTCCTTTTATATCTCTTATCTCTTAAAGATGTCATAAACTGTTTTATTTAGTACTTTGTGTTTCCATATATAATTTAGTATTATTTTATATTATTCTAAGATTTTTTCCCGAGATTCCTAAAGTATGAAATTTTAAGTTTTCGAAAATTTAAGTGAAATTTATTGTAGTAAAATATAGCAATATTTGTATCAACAGTGTCTAGTTCATTCATTGCA